>JACRYM010000046.1:0-207059 GCA_014839905.1 Aphanoascus verrucosus | reverse complement strand
ACGCCTGGTCACCTTACGCCTGACGACCTGGCGACCGTATAATTCGTGTGGAAGAAAAGTTCATGCACACGCTAGAAAGTCTCGGCGTAATCGCATTACCCCCACCAAAACTCGTCAACGGTTAATTTAATGCAACAAATATCGCAATAAATGACAGTTTGAATGCTGGAAAAAGAGATAGAGCCGCAGATAACTAGTAGCGCTACATGCTAATACTTTTTACAGCTCCCTGACTGCTGATGTGGTGGTGGGAGGAGCTTCAATGATTGTGTAGCGCTGCGTACATAGATTACAGAGGTGCCTACGGATGAAGGCCTAGGGGACCTATCTTGCCCCTATCGAAGCCCTGAGATTCGGGGGCGTATGACCTTCACGTTTTCAAATTTCAGAAAATATTACTAGCGTGTGAACGAACTTTTCTTCCACACCTCCGTATGTATGGATTCGATTCTGATTTCGTATGTACTGTACTGTCCGTACAGTACATACTCCGTACCCGGTCAGCCCAAGCACGGAAGCCAACGCAGTGGCGTCATTATTGCGGCTCGCCCCATCAACGGTCCGTTTTGATGTGGAGGACACGTCTCATTTTTTGATCAAAAAAGAAAGTACAGTAATTAGTATTCCGGACGGAGAAGTCAATGCTGGAACATGATAGAGAATATATAAGCTCCCGAACAGAATAGCAATCAAAAGTCTTAAATCTGACGGCCTCAGTGCCATTTCTTGATTGTCCTGGACGAGGTGCTAAGTTCTCCGCCCTCCTTTACCTTTGTGACTTGCTGCTTCGATAGTCCTCTCCAAAAATCAATTGCTCCTCGTAGTTAATCACATTCTTATCCTTAGTTTACTCTCAACAGAGAAACCAATTACTCTCCGTATTTACCATTGTTGAAACTCGCCGCCATATCACCAAAACTCAGAAATATTTCTCGCCAGGGCGTGATTCGCAGTTGGAGTAATTGAAATGGGAACCGCCTCTAAGTTGTTCTATTTGGCCGTCTTTTCTTTGCTTAAACCAAACCAGGGACAACATCACAATCCAAGTTCTCAGTTCCAGTCACGCCGTGATTGCGCCGTATGTTCTGTTCTCTCCCAGTGTCGTCATAGTCTAACTGGCCTAGGTCGATTCAAAGAGTACTGTTTCTGACACATGTGCTTCTTTTGCAACCCTCAATGCCGTGAACAACGAGATTGCACCAATCCTAAGCTCGCTCACACAGGATAGCGATTTCTTTTCATTCTACCGCCTTAATCTGTTCAACAAGCAATGCCCTTTTTGGTCCGACGATGCGGGTCTTTGTGGGAATATCGCGTGCTCCGTGAGCACTCTTGAGTCTGAGAAAGATATACCGCCTACCTGGAGAGCAGAGGCGCTTAGCAGGCTAGAAGGTCCGAAAGCCGGACACCCTGGGAGACAGCAACAACAAGAGCGGCCCAAGAAAAAGCCACTCCAGGGGATGCTTGGAGAAGACGTTGGCGAATCCTGCGTGGTTGAGTACGATGACGAGTGTGATGCGAGGGATTATTGCGTCCCAGAAGATGAAGGAGCGACAGCCAAGGGAGATTATGTGAGCCTAGTTGATAATCCAGAAAGATTTACAGGCTATTCCGGACCCGGTGCCTGGCAAGTATGGGACGCGATCTATCGGGAAAATTGCTTCCTCAAACCACCTCAACAAAGTTTCTCGCCAAAAGGATTACAATTAGGAGAGCTTAAAGCTGCTCAAGATTTCCGGGATATCGTTGAAAAGCATGAACGAGGACAGGTTGTCAACGCTGCCGCCCGCAATGAGGGATATCCCGTGGATGACGAATGTCTAGAGAAGCGAGTGTTCTACCGTCTGATCAGCGGAATGCATGCATCTATATCCACACATCTGTGCTGGGATTACTTTAACCAGACAACCGGGGAGTGGCTACCGAACGTGCAGTGTTACAAGGAGCGGCTTCACATACACCCTGAGCGGATATCAAATCTTTATTTCAACTTCGCGCTATTATCACGTGCGGTCGGCAAACTACATGGTCATTTGCAGAATTATTCATTTTGTGCCAACGATCCTGATCAAGACCGCGAGACAAAGCAGGGGGTTTCTCGGTTGAGCCACACACTCTCTTCTGGGCCGAAGATTTTTGACGAAAGCATTATGTTTCAAGACCTGGAGGGGATCAGTCTAAAGGAGGATTTCCGTAACCGCTTTCGGAATGTCAGTCGACTCATGGATTGCATCGGGTGCGATAAGTGTCGACTTTGGGGGAAGCTTCAAACAGCTGGGTACGGAACAGCCTTAAAGGTCTTGTTTGAGTACGATGGGACAGAAAATAAAGAAGACCTGACGTTGCGTCGAACTGAGCTGGTTGCTCTGGTTAACACTCTGGGAAGGGTGTCCCACAGTGTATCTGCGATTCAGAAATTCGAAAAAGCTCTGGCACAGGGTGTTTATGAACTACCCGCGCATCTACAGGCTAAGCGTGGCCTCCGCTCTGTTTCGAATGCGGATAGCGATCGCACTCATCGAGGTGGAGATGAAGACAAGAACACACATTCCCAGTTTAAACGCGAAATGAAGGATGATGGCGTTATGGATGCATTCTGGGAAGAATGGCGTTTGGTATGGCGCGCATATGTATATGTGCTCCGCAGCTGGGCCAAGTTTCCAAGGACGGCGTAAGTTTCTTGATTCCGTATCGCCTTGTTCATGGCTACGAACTATCTTCGACCATGATGAAGAAAGCAATGCTGATCATCTTTGCGTATTGCAGTTATCATATTCTAGTCATGGAGATCAATCGCCTATGGAACTACTGGCTTGGGATGCCTGTTCCGCCTCGGTCGTGGAAAATCAGATTTCCGAGTAGGGATGAATTGTGAATCTCATCAGGGCGGCGCGAATGGGCTAAATCCCATCTAATTGCCGTTTTCTTGCGAGAGATGTTAATGGTAACGGTAGTGAACCGGTTGACTCCCTTCTTCGACTTTCTCGGTTTTCTTATTCACTGTTCTACTGTGGTTGACTTGACGTGTGGAGGCTCGGCATGGATAGCTGCAGCATCCTTGAATATCATTGAAACATGCAGGACAATTATTGGTCTGGATGCACTTAACTACATGCTGTATGTATAGATGTACACTACAGTACATGTACGTATATGAGAATACACTATCTTCATATGTGTAACAATATAGGGTATACTTCGCAGTGTCTTCAGCATTCCGCGATATGATTCATTCTACTGTGTAGGCACGGTGAACAAAGTCTCTCTTCGCGCAAGCTACTATACATATTCAAATTTGTGAAGTAGGTCATGAAGATGCTCTATACGTACAGTACTTACAGTATCGTTCCTAGAGGACATTCTACCTCGGGAATGTGAAAATTAATTAGCTCAGCTCCAAAAAATGCGAGGAAATGAACACGCATCGATGTACTCCGTACTCCGTACAGTAATAGTGAGTACTGTACATACTGTACTGTACATTCTTTCTCCGTGATGCTATCCATTTTTTTTTTGTTAGAAGAGGCATTCTGGGGTAAAAGAAACAAACAAGTCGGTAATAAGTACAATGCTCTATACTCCGTACATTTTCCCTGCTTTTCCCGGTTAAACATCTTTTGGCGCGCGGAGAGTCACAAGAGATTAACTATTTTAGTGGCGTCCGTTGTTCATCCTCGGCTTCTCATCCAGGATAACCACCAAAGAGTGAAAACCAGAGCTAACTAACCTTCAAATTCTCCAAGACGTTTGCCCCCCCGCTTGCCACGAGCCACGAAGATCTTCCATGGCCAGGTGACGATATTTATTTGAAACTTGAATACAAAGGTGATATTGCAACTTGTTGTCTCATACAAGCGCACCAGGTCCAAACCCCCTCGCCTTCATATCGGTATTATATACTGTACATACGTCCTGTTTTCGAAGAGCCGTGGTTTACAGTCGCATTGCTCACCAAGGGCAAGCTCAATTACCGCTGTCCTTTTGCGGCTTTTCGATATCGCCCTGCGTTGAATCTACCATTCATGGTTATCCACTGAAGAGGAACAAGCCTCTTGATTCCTTATGGCCTCTGTGTCGCCGCCCAAGCCGTGGGAGCGACCTGGCGCTGCGGCCTCAGCCGGTAAGTATTCTGTCTTTTATATCAGATTCCTACAATTAGTACGAAATCGACTCATGTTGCATTGCGCTGACAAGGCAGGACTAGGGATGACCGCCGCAAACCCCGTAGCTTCTTCATCTACACCCACAGCCCAGTCGCAAACCAATTCCTCGGTCGCAACATCGTCATCGTCACTGCAAGCTCCAACCCTGCCCTCGAGGCCCAACACTTTGAACTCGGTAGTTAGTCAAACTGCGTCAAACTATGCGCCGCCCTACGGAGCTTCTAGATTGGGAACCAATCCGTACGGTGGATATGGATACAATTCCTATTCTTCGCCTTATTCGCGACTTGGAGGCATGTACGGTGGGTATGGGTCAATGTATGGAGGATATGGTGGCATGTACGGAGGGATGCAGAACGGAATGCAGGGCGGGGACCCGAACAGTTTGACGAATTCCTTCAGCCAAAGCACTCAGGCGACTTTTCAAATGATTGAAAGCATCATTGGTGCCTTTGGCGGGTTTGCGCAAATGCTGGAGAGCACTTACATGGCGACGCATAGCTCATTCTTCGGTACGAGTCGAACTCTTATTTCGTGTTCTGCATCCGTACTAACTACTTTCCTTGTTTATAGCAATGGTCTCGGTGGCAGAACAGTTCGGCAACCTTCGCAATACGTTGGGCTCGGTGTTGGGGATTTTCACCATCATTCGGTGGATCAGGACATTATTCGCGAAGCTCACAGGTCGTCCATTACCCGCTGATGCGACATCACTTACTCCCTCTGCGTTCTCGGCGTTTCTGAATACACAAGGTTCTCCCGCATCACTCCCAGATAGTTCACACGCGCCACCACGGCCTTCGAAAAAGCCTTTTTTCTTCTTCCTCGCTGCAGTCTTTGGTCTTCCCTATCTTATGGGTAAACTTATCCGTGCCCTTGCGCGTTCGCAGGAAGCGGAGGCACAACGCCAGCAAGAAATGATGACGGCGTCTGGACAACAAGCCGGCCCTATTGATCCCTCCAGGTTGGATTTCTGCCGGGTACTA
The DNA here is from genome assembly GCA_014839905.1 of Aphanoascus verrucosus. Taxonomy (NCBI): domain Eukaryota; kingdom Fungi; phylum Ascomycota; class Eurotiomycetes; order Onygenales; family Onygenaceae; genus Aphanoascus; species Aphanoascus verrucosus. The sequence goes on along the minus strand of JACRYM010000046.1, from coordinate 201,910 downwards.
TACGATTATACTCCAGATGCTCAAGCTGCAACGGGTATCGACTTAACAGTTAGGAAAGGCGACATTGTTGCCGTTCTTTCTAAGGTAGACCCGCTAGGCAATTCATCGGAATGGTGGAAATGTCGCGCCAGAGACGGGACTGTCGGTTATTTGCCCGGACCTTATTTGCAAACAATTCAACGGAAACAGCCGCAGCAGGCGATCACTGCTGGGGATGCTGTGTCTGCGTCAGGTAACCGAACAGACACTTTGAATGGAATATTGGACGACCAGAGAACAAAGAGTCTCATGTCTGTCACTTCGGTCAAGGGGAAAAACGGCCTGTCAAATGCGACAGGGCCGTTTGATAAGCCTGAGATCAAAAGCAAATTAGGAGACATAAGCCCTGAAAGTTTTCAGAAGAGTGCATTTTATTCATAATTGGGCGGTTTGGAATTCCTTCTGTGTTGAGCATTTATATCTTTTCATGCACTTGAACGTGGTTATGGTAGTAGCAACGTCATTATTTTATAGTATGCACAAACATAATAACAACTCCTATTCCAGTACGTTGATAAGTAATAATCACAAAATTGGTGTCATTAAGCAAGTGGCTCAAGGAGAGATTTGATGTTGATGGAAGTCATCCTTTTCCAAGGACAGCATATGTTGTACGCGTGAACTCCTACGCCCGCTTTCAACCACCCCTAAACACAGGCATAGCATCCAATCTAGGCAGGAGAATATAACACCCGTAAAACATCCATTGGTCCCCGTCATGTGAAATCTGAGGTTCATAAATACCTCGATGCTCGGTATCTTTTCTGAGCGATCTGTACGGAGTACTCGTGGTTTGCCCGTGTAATGAGAGAGATATACACATCATAAACAACCGATCATGCTCCTGAGAAAATAACAATCGCGTCTTCAACAACACGTCCTGGAGGCCCAGAGAGTCAAAGGTTACTACATCTCACATCGGCTATATTGCTTGCGTGCGCCAGAAGAAATTTGCAGCATGTGAGGGTGTATTTGCATGCTCGCGTCCAGGTTTCGTCGTTTTGGTTAAACCCGAGTTTGATGCTCGCATCCCCAATCTTATCACGTTTTATTTCATATGGCAGTTTTAGGCCGGCAACATGAGTGTGGCCCTCGCTCTCTTGCGGCCGAGAAGCACCGGAACTTCGTTGTTGTCTTGAGCGACCCGTGGACGACAATGGAACCGTGGTCGGATTTGACGCCGATGAATTTTCAACGTAAGCTCCAAGTTGTCGAAGGCATTCGAGAAAGGCGACCATCCCAGCATCGAAACGGCGGTGAAGCCACGGGAGATTGAGTGGAAGATCGCCTGAAGAAAAAAGATCCAGTGACGTTACTTTTGAGGGCGTCGCACGAACAGGCAGGTTTTGATTTGTTGTAGAGTCGACGTCCCTCTGGGTAGGCTCAATCTTTTCAATCTTTGAAACAGAACCCATCGGACGCAGCTTATATCCCTGAAATTGAAAACCTAGCTTATCTGCAATAGTCGCGAGAAGTAGAGCAGTTTGTCCCCATGCGGCGTTAATCTCGGTCCACTCAACTGGTGGACTCCCAAGACGTCCAAGTCGCAATCCATTTATTGTGCCAAAGTATCCGTCATGACCGATACAAAAGGTATCGTTGTAGACATTGGTCCGTTGTAAGCGTTCCAGTTGTTGGGAATCGTGGTCATACTTAACATTCAAAGTATCACGCTCGTTCAGAAAGTCTCCTAAAGTCAGCGTAAAAGCGGTGCGATCTCGCCAAAATTGTTCTTCATTGAGGTAAAGTTGCTGAAATTGTTCTTCCAAATCCATTATTTCTTCGTCGACTGCAAATCTTTTTTGCTCGAGCGATTTAAGCTCTCCGAGTGCATATGATTCTGCTCGCAAAGTAGACTCGAGAGACTGTTCCACGGCCTTCACTTCCTCTCGTGAAGGGATAGATAGATTGACGTTTCTCAGAAACGAGATATAAGCGTCTCGCTCTTTTGTTGCAGCCACCAACCGTTTTTGGAGGTCTTTAACAAGGAGTTCGGTACATTCAATGCAAACAGGGTGATCTATGTCCGTGCGGGAGGATATAAACTCGAAGAGTCGTGCGGTCCTTTCAATCGGATTTGAAAAAGTGCTCTCAGAATCCTCGGGTCCATGTTTTAGTAGGTTATTAGAATGCGATTTTGAATTTTCAAGAAATGTAGAGGTTCCCCCGAAGTCGGCACCTGGTTGGGTTGGCGTAACCTGAGATTCGGTGAGCATAACGAAGGACATGCCAGGCCCATCCTTGGGCCCAATTCGCGATTGCACGTGACTGCCGGAGTCGCATCGTAGACCGGGGATTTCACGCTTATACACAGGAGCAGTTGTCTTGCTAGGCTTATGGTAAGTATTTCCTGGTGCGGGCTGTACGGTTCGATGGGAATGCGTCCCGGGAGAGCTTCTGGGCAGTCCGGAGTGGGATTTGCCGGCTGAGGCTACTCTAATAAGTAGAAATCCAAGTCATCTCACTCGGAATCTTAGAAATTCACCTATAAGAAGATCATATGCTGCTGGGTCGAGCCCTTCAAGGGAGACATCCAGCTTTAGAAGAGCACGGCACTTCTGGCAATACATTGTTGTAGGATCAACAATTCTTGATCATCACTGCGTTTTCAAATCAAGCTGAGTACGACGAAAGACATTGAAGGCTTTGAACAAATAGATACGCTAGGAATATAGAATATTGTACTGTGACGAAGTATGTCCTTGCATACCTTGTGAAGGTAGAAAAGGGCCTTTATTCTGCATCGTCTTGGCTGAAGCTTGGGTCACTGGGTGGAGCGTAGAGCTATGAAAAGAGACCGTGGAATAAGCTAATAGCACGCAGTCCGTGATTGGCTAGCCTGGAAGCTTGTCAGTCTGTTATCTTATTAGGTATCAGTGTATCATTGTACTGTACTGTACATATATATAGTACATACAGTACAGTACTGTACAATAATTATCTTTGCTTTATCAATGGTTTTGGCATGGACTAGCTTTTGCTACAAGCGCTCCCATTTCGTGAAGAGCTTACAGTAAACTGACTGTTAAAACCAGGTGCATGCTCCTCGACCCTTTGACTAGCCATCCAGTTCATTCCGTAGCCGACCAACATTTACCAATGGCTCTGTTACGCGTGAGAATCCAGTGTCTCCAAGTTGCCCCCTTGCAAAGACATGGATGTACATATGTACTGTACATACGGAGTAGTTGCATAGGTGTGCTCAAGCGCCGTATAATTGGTTTGCAGATATACCGGAAAGGAAAAGTAACAGCCTAGTAGATGTGAGTGAGGCCTAGGAAGTATATCGCCAAGTGAATCTCTGAAATATAAGTTCACTGGACTGTACCATGGAAGCCAGTAAAGTAGCTCATGTCCTGTTCGCGGCGAGAGTAGGCAAGTTACCACCTTAACTGCGAACTTGCACAGTGCCTACATCAGAATTAGCCCATAAAAGTCCCGCGGTACCTTAAGTATGCCGTGTAACTCTGGGGATATGCGGGTTGGCTATACCTACATACATAAAGATCACCCCTTCATAATTTCGCCTCCTTATTCACGTTTTCTTTCGACGCCTGCCAGCCGAATTGGATTGATTGGCCAATGCCAGGTTCCACGATAACATTGACAACGGTGACCTTCTCATTCTCCAGGAAGCCTTCCCGAGTCGCTTTTTCTAACTCTTCTTCAGTCCGCACAAATACACCATTCCCGCCGCACATGGTTGCTATGTAATCATATCGGGTGTTGTATAGCAGACTCGTGGACCGGAGCCCCCGTTTGTTGTGGCCAGGAGAAGGGCTATCTGTAGTGGCAAGTTTTGTTTCATTTGCGACCGTCTCCTTCTGTCGTTCACGCCACTCTTTTTCGTTGTTTGTATCTCCATGATAAATCCCAGAATTGTTCATCACGAAAATCAAAGCCGGAATTTGTTGGCGAGCAAGGGTTTCAACTTCCATAGCACTGAACCCAAAAGCGCTATCTCCCTCAAATGCCACAATTTTTCTTGCCTTCTGTGCCTCGTCCGCCGAAGAGAGGTTATAAGCAGCGTGAGCTGCGACCATGTAACCAAGTCCGACTCCCATAGCTGCATACGTGCCCGCATCAAGCCTCTGACGCGGGTGCTGCAACTGAAAGACGGAACGAGAGATATCCATGGTATTTGCTCCTTCAGCAACGTACACGATATTTCCCTCTTCTGGTGGTGATAGAGAATCCAGCGTTGATTTGATGATATGAAACGCACGCTGAAAAGTCAAAAAGTCGTGCATACCAGTCTCTTGAAGGGCTTTAGTCCGGAATTTATTTTCATTCATTGTCGTAGCGTTTGCAAGTAGAGAAGGGTATGTTTCCAGGGAACCGGTGGAGGATGGTTGATAGTGCCAGCTAGAGAGAGCTGAGCGAAGCTGGTCTACAACAAGATTTATGTCGCCAACCAGCCCTAACTCTGCATTGCTAGCATTGCGGCCGATTTCTTCGGCATGGATATCGACTTGGATGATCTTGACAGTGGGAGACCAGCGAGGTGGTTCTCCAAAATGAAGAATCCAGTTCAGGCGAGCACCAAGCAGAAGAACCACGTCAGCATTCTTCAGAGCCACACTTCTTGCACTGGAAGCATTTAATGGGTGGGAATCTGGGACAACTCCTTTCCCCATTGGGGTGGGTAAGAACGGAATTTGAAATTGTTCAACGAACTGACGAATGGACAGTTCGGCACGAGCATACGCGGCGCCTTTGCCGATGATAACTAGAGGTGCCCGTGCAGACTTGAAAAGCTGGGCCACTTTAAAGATCGTCGCGGGGTCAGCGCTTGGTTTGGGGGGTTCTGGGACTCGCTGTTCAGAGACGGTGAGCGCGCGAGCCTGTGACGATTTTCCCTGAATCAAATCGGCTGGAAAATCCACGAAAGATGTGCCAGGGCGTCCGTACCAGCATGACCGGTACGCATTTCTGATGGCCCCACTGATAGCATCTAGAGACCCTGGTCGGATCGCAGCTTTGGTATGAGGAGTGAGAAATGATATTGCATCCATTTCCTGAAAGCCACCCTTTGCAATCATCGAGGATTCTGCCGAGCCCGCGAGAACAAGAAGAGGAAATGCATTTGCCGATGCATTTCCAATCTATGGTCGTCCGACTTTATCAGCAACACTGTTCATCACTCCGGTGAGCTAGGGAACAATCCACGTACTCCAGCCATTGCATGTAATACTCCAGGCCCCCCAACAACGAGACAAACACCTGGGCGGCCTGTCATATAGCCATATGCACTTGCGGCGTAACTGCACGCTTGCTCGTTCCGAAACGCAATGAAACGGATTCCGAGGTCAATAGCTTCTTCTGCTATTTCCACCACGGGAATGCCGACAATTCCAAAAATAACAGTTACTCCAATATCCCGCAGTGCTCGAGCAATGATCTGCGCGCCTGTTAGGGTGTCCATCGTGTTTTGGATCGTACTTTGCCAGATCGCTGGAGACGAGGATTGGACACTCTCTGGTTTACTGATGATTTTATCTGGTTAGTTAACTATCGGCCTTAATTCACAGGAATAGATTCAATTGAATATCTACCTACTATCCAAATGGTGCCCTGCGGAATGGGTTTCCAGTTACTCTCGGTGCGCTTAATGGGCGCGTTTGGGGGTCCCTCTCCGCGTCAATTAACCTAGCAATGGAGGAATATTCAGTCGTTCATCGGTTGGTTGAGATGAAAGCAACGCGTCCAGGTACCAACCATGGATTATAGAGTACAGGAATAGCTGCAACAATTCGAACTTCTCCTCTGTGTAGATATACATACATACATATAGACGTCTTTTTCCCGTACTCGCTCACCGCTCTCAACTGAGTCCTAATGATAATTTGCCGAGGTCATGTTTGTAGGGTATTTCATCCTGAAGGTCCGTATTGCTACGTATGTATGTATGTACTGTACAGTACAGTACTGTAGCTCCTCCACAGAGCTGCCGAGCTCTGATTATGTAGGCGTGTACTGTGTATGGATTAATACATACTGCTATACTGTATGTACATCCGTTTTACAGGCGGCCTTGATCTGCCTATGGATCTGAGCCCATCAATCCCTTAGAAGTACAGTAACTACTTCCTACACAGAAAACGATAGAAAAGGTAATGTTCTACAGGTATCAACGAGCTCGATACCCATCTCCAGGACATTGTGACGAGTATAAAGGACGGGATTTCTGCATACTTAGCATGCCACACGTTCAGTTACTTTCAGTTCTCATAGCGAAAGAAAATGGAGGTTATCCCCGGTTCACGAAGTAGTGTTCGAATAATCATGCAATTATTGTTGTACTGTAGTTATATTCCAACCAAACCATTTGTTTAAAAGTTGAACTCCTTCCTAAAAACCTCCACATCCATCCCGTTAACAACCATGTCACTCAAATCCCTTCGACCCATCTGATTGAAAACCCGCCTCAACGTGTCGAATAGATTTGTGCTTTGGTTATGCGTGATATGAGAATCCGTAGCCCCGTCTGTGGCGTCGGCAAACGGAGAAGTCTCCAAACGATCGACCGCTTGATGCATGGCCAAAGCACCAAGAAGATGTTGCGCAGCCTCAGGGTAACAACCGATATTTATACAAGAGACGCCCAAGTTATATCTGGCACGGACAAAGTTTGGTCGAATAACTAAAGCCTTTTCATATGCCTCAATGGCTTCTTCCGACCTACCGGAATTGGCGAGGGTTGCCCCGAGGCGGTTCCACAGCAAGTGGACTTGCTCCTGTTGATTCGAAGTACCCGATTCATTGGATGCCAGGGCTGCAGAGAAACAATCCACTGCTTTATCGTACTCCTCGGCTCCATAGAACAGCACTCCTAAACCAACCTGAACGTCCGGGTCCATATGTTCTCCCTGTGGCGAGAGCTGCGCGGCTCGGATAAAGAGATCCGTCACCTTCTCTTGGAGCAGATGACGATCAGTAAACCCCATTTCGGTGTCGGGGGTGATGTCATTTGGGTTGACAATCTGCGGGTATTTGACGGATAGCCACCGCTCAAGGGTCCGGTAAGCCGTGGAGTCATAACCCTCGTTGGTGTAGGAGACGGCAAGGCCCATGAGTGCATCTAAGTTATTTGGATCCAACTTCAGGGCTTGTTCGTAAGCACGGATAGCCGGACTCTCTTTTTCATTTTGGGCCTGGGCAGAGCCTAACATTGTCCACGCTTCCAGGTGCCCAGGGTCCTTCTGGACAGCAGCTTCAAAGGCAAGGACCGCCAAAGACAGATTATCGCCTTCTCTCATCATTCGTTTCCCTTCCTCAAACGGATTTGGGTTCAGACGGTAACTGTTTTCCTCTTCGAAAAGATAATCTCCAAGCTGTGGATCCCTAAAGCCGTGAGTGTTTAGGCTACCATCGAAGTGGTCCCATTCACCAAAATCCCCCATGTGCATATTATCGAAATTGACCTCCTCGTTGGCCATTTGCCTGCGATTTGCGGTCTCAGCTTGAATGCCTCTCCATATACTCTCAAAATCACCAAATTCGTCAGTTTCAGTGGGAACTGACCTGTCCAAATCATTGAGCTCCGCCTCCATCGCAGTATTCGCTTGCTCATCTAAAGTCGTTTGTCCCGCCGCGTCTATTTCTGCAAACTGGGCTTCCCAATTTGTGTCATCAAGCTCTATCATTCGTCCCTTGCCCTTGTCCTCTTGCACTGGAAACTGCTGCTGCATCCCCATAGGAGCATAAGTGGGGGACATCATGCCCATGTAGCCACCTCCTTGGCCTCGATAACCCATCCCCATTTGGGGCTGGTAGGCTGACATTATTGAGCCTGGTGACATAACTGGACTTGCCGTCCTGTGAGAGTTCTGCTGTGAAAAGTGTGCAAAATCCGCTGCCGAGAACCCGGCTCCTTCGATGACTTGTGCCTGTGCGCCCGGAAAGGCCGCTTCCATTCTCGATCGCTCTCCAGGGTCGAATTCCGCGGCCCAACCAGGGGACTCAGTTCTCGGGGGAGCCGTTTGGAAGTTCTCAAGCTCACGTCGCATTTGGTCCATCGCGAATGGTTGTGATGCAGCTTGAGGCATTTGATCTCCTTGCTGAAGGAATTCATCCATCATCTAAAGAAGCATGAGTGTGAGTTCCCGTGTACATACGAACCAAGGGGGTCCTTTACGTACATGATCTTGACCACCCATCATGCTTCTGGACCGCATGGCTTCCGGCAACCCGGCTGGCCCTCTGCCAACAAGCCTATCTCTTTGGAGAGATTTATCGTTTTGGACATGTTTTGTGAATTGGGTCAGCGGATTGCCCGCAGTCGAGCACTCCGCGCCGCCTAGGAAAGACATCGTATTATTGGTATGCGAGTTGGAGGGGGGATTAGAGGACAGCGAAAGGGCAGATGAAGAAGGTGAGCCAGTATGTGTAAAGAAGAGATTGGTGATAAAATGTTGTTAGATTTCAGTGTTCGAAAGGAAAGCAATAATATTGGTAGACGAATAAATCTTCATTGCGGTTAGTATGTGGTTTGTAGAATCCTTCAAGTGAAAGAGAGCCGGAATTTGATGCCTCGGATGTAAGCCAACTTCTCTGATAAGGAGGCGATATTAGCTCGTTGGAGAGCCGTGATTATGAACACGCACTTCCATGATATCAGCACATCGCACTACCAGTTACAGTCACGCGAGGGTATTACTCCGTCCCTAGGTAAGTTAACGTTGGAGAAGGACAAGCAAGCGGAGAATGCGACTATTATTCATTGGAAACTTCTTGATGCTCGGATGGGCCCGTAGATAAAATGTATTTGACACGCAAGTGATGTACAGTACATACAGTAACTTACTATCTATCACTTATCGAGCAGTGAGGCAATCTTGTTCTCAACCATTGCGCTCGTCGCTCTGAACAGTCGTCCCAAGCAGACTATAATCAGTGGAGTTATCAGAAAAACTGAGAATTATGCGTCTTGATTTGTAGAGAAGAATGAAACCAGAGTCGCCCATAATTATACAGAGTACGCGTACAGTACAGTAACTCAATCCACCAGAAAAAGATTTAGGAAAATAATACACCAGAATGCCTATAGCCACATAGAAGACAGAAGCTATGACATATGCGAGACCACATTATGCTGCGTGAGGATCCAAACTCAATCAGGTCCAGATGATCTTCAATAGCCACCATGATGTTTAAAAGGAAAAAAAGCTGCCACAGTCACGCCATGTCCGTACTCCAGATATACCGACCCATTGTTACACATATTCCCGGCGTATTGACTTATTCCGAAGGGGTCGGCTGGCCACTGATGGACTCAGTAGGTGCGCCTTCATTCTGTCCAGACCCTGGAGTCCGGGCCCTGTTGCTGCTGTGGCTGTAGTCTAATCTTAGGGTCCGTCCATAAGGAGCTTTGCCTTGGAGCAGCGCGAATGCTTTCTCGGCACTTTCTGCGTCAACAAACTCGGCATGGGCGAAACCTCTTGCTTGGCCAGTTCGGCGGTCGACAGCGACACGGACATCAATAACGTTGGGAACATCTTTAAACAACTCATTGAGATCGCGATCGGTCATTTCGAAAGACATATTCCCAATAAACAATGTCCGGGTGGGGGGCCTATTTGGCGTGTTTTCGGTCTTCATGAATCGTTCCGTCTGCGCAAAATTGACCGCTAATCGACGGCCCTCAAAAAGCTGACCATGCATAAGATTAACCGCATTCTGAGCGGTTTCCACATCGGCAAACTTGATGTAACCAAATCTATTCTCACAGGAATTTAAAATTAGCAACAGCTTTTTCCAAAAGGTTAAAACCCGGACACCGAAATCGAACGGGGACGGGCCTTCTCACCCTCTGCTGATTCCACGATGATCATAGATGATTCGAGCTGCCTCAACCGGTCCGCATTTAGAGAATTCATTTTTCAGATCTTCAGCGGTCACATCGAAGAAGAGATTACCAACGTAAATAGCGGATTTGGGGGTTGGCGGTTCGCGGAGAGCTGGCTTCGAAAAGCGGACAGGCGCATCAGAAGCCGCCGCGTGGTCATCAGAGATTTTCTCGGAATTCTCTCGAGCGGTATGTCGCGACGCTCCTTGCTGCTCAAATTGAGCGCCGTCGCTGAGCCATCGGCGCTGGATGGTGGCCGGAGCAGTGAAACGACCAGGGGCAATTGCACGTGCGGGGAAAGCAGCGACAGATGTAGGCTTAGCCACGGTTGGGTTTGAGATGCGTATCGCACGGCAAAGGGCACGTCGGAGAGAGAACCTGCACTTCCGGTCAGCATACTGAATAGCAACGACGGAATTAGTTTGGGGAAAGGTGCAGACATTTTTCTGTTTGCTTTCTTCTTGAACTAAACAGTTTATAAGCTAATTTCTGAATTTAATTGCAACGAGTGAACTAAGTATGTTTAAATGATTAGATTGTATCAAAAGCTCGATACAATGGGAGAAATCTCGGTCCTTTAGAAAAATTCTCTGCTTCCGATTTTAGGTTTGCGTTGAGCTCTTCTAGCGCATCATGTGACTTTGGCTAGCCGCAGGGGTACCCCAGACTGTATGTACATGTGTAAATCTGCTGGAGCTCACTCATCACCTCCAAACATTTTCAGAGTGCTCCGCACTCCGTCTGAGTTTTGAATCAAGGACCTGCTCCGAACTATGAGCGGGCACGTATTGTGCGGCACAATGTATGGATGGATCCGCTTCCGCTGCTTCGAAAGGCCCCGTGTCCTCCGTAGAGAATGATCAAAATTTGTTGTTGTCAATTTTGTGGTGATAGTTACAAGGCTCCGCGTCTAATATCAAGTAGGAAGCAGCCCTGATTCCGTGGAACTAGTGGGGGTGAGGGCCAAGGGCCTAGTTTGTGGTTCAAGTGCGTCACAGTTCTTCAAAGAAAGAAAGGTTCTCCTTCATCTTTTCGTTAACAAACGTCGAGATTTTGGAGCTGTGATCCGATCAAAAATGCCATTATCATCATACTCCCGTCTCGAGCGACGCCCAAGAAAGAGCTAAGAGAAATGTCGGTCGGTAAGCACGAGCAAAGCGTTCCAGAGTGATCACCAATCCTTTCCGAAGTTTGCCATGTTCATTCGTGTATGTAGCTTCAATGGCCACTATCTTTGAATACTTTGCATTCGATGTTTGCGGAAATGAATATCGGTGACGTAAAGTCAGCCGTAACCCGAAGATGGAAACGGATACTCCGTAGTAGCCTTGTGCTGGTCGACATATGCTTCGCAGCACATTGCAGGACATCAGGGCTAAAATATTTTAGAGCCCATGAATACGCCGCGTCGCGGAGCATCGCTCTTTAGATGCTCAAACGTCCCTGAGCTCCTGATATGTATTCTTATTTGTATTGAATCCCGCCCATTCTTGGTTTCGGGACATCGCAGCATGGACTGTAGGTGAAGAATCCGCCGAGTATGTAACTCAGTTCAGCCCTGGCTAGTTGGGTTGAACGCGGCCGACTGAATGTATGTGTCCCATGCATCCTGCACATCTATAATCAGCAAACCATGGAATATCGACCACAAAATTATAGCTGATTAACCACACGATGTGAGAATATGGGTCCAGGGAGAAAATCTCAAGGGGACGCGGGAAAAGTTAGAACCTACCCAGTCTAGATTGAACGGCTGCATGTCCGGCATTTGCGTGAATATGCCAAACGGAGTGGCTGGGACCGAAATTTGATCAATGCTTTCCACGTTGCTCCGCTGCTGCGGGAAGTTCTGTTCGAATTTAGGCAAAGTATCCGAGACCTGAAGCGGACTTGTCGGACCTAGCGGTGACATGCCACTGCTAAGTAAGCCCAAAGTGATCGCAGCACTCTCTTTTTCATGCTGTGCATCAATCGCTTGTTCTAGATGCGGCGCTTCACGATTTTGAGGCTTCTCATGTAATTTTTCTAACAGCATCCCCAGAATAACAGCCGCTTTCCACGCTTCCATTGATTTGTTTTTCAATTCGTCCCATATATCCCTGGACCTTTGGAGGGCAGCGAGCATTTCTCGCTGTCTTTGCGCATCCCAGTCATGAATCTCCTTATCAAGTCGCTCAGAACTGTGAGACTGATAAGTATGATACAGATCTAGGGCTATGATCGTACTAGCCATCAAGAAGTCGTGGGGACTAAACGAGCTGGAGTGCCATGTCCTATGCCGCAGTTTACCATCGGGGCCAGAAACGCTATGGAGCATACACTGAAATCTGAGTAATTCCATAGAACTATCGATGCATGCATGATGAGAATAAAGATAACGCTGATTTTCGCGTGCGCGGTGAAGGAAAGGCCGGTGGAGGACACATTGTGCTTTATGATAGATGCTCATAATCTAGGTCATCAGCGGGTTAGCATTAGGGGGTTTAGCATGGTAGATGAAGGCGTACCCCGAATCGACTCATGATCAGATGGGCAGGATCACTGCCACATTCAGATATTTGCCGGACCAACAAGTGCTCCGGTATCGTTTCCCGAGCTTGTCGCAATGCGCTGTCTATGTCCATAACTTCTTCGTATGTCGAACCCTTCACTTTTTGACAATGTTCCAGCACACGACCAAACACTTCAGCAAGCCGCGTTTTGGCAACGAGGTACGAAACGGGCGTGGGCTCACTGAGAGGTCGCCCCGGCGGCAATACTGTGCTATCCTCATCAAAATCGTCATCATATAGACTCTGTGGAATATCGGTATCGCTATCCCCGGAGCGGACCATACTCGGCAGACCGACCTGAAAGGAAAATAGGAGGTCTGCGCATCGAACAAAACTCCATAGCCGGCGCCGCATCTCGCCCTGAAATACAGATAAATTTGCAAACATTCTGGAGTCTCGGTGGTAGCCCATGCGCATCGCTAAGCGAACGATTATGCCAACAAGCACCCAAAGCGATATTTGCGCATCATTGCTCTGTAATTGCTCACCTTGAAGGTGAATGATCAAGGTTTCAAGGACATAACGATGCGGCTTTGTATAATCAGCCAAAACAAGGCATTGAGCCATTGAATAACGGTACGATTTGGCAATTTCTAGAGATCTCCCACGGAATTCCGGAGGTTCGTCCTCATCTCGATGGAAAGACAGCATTGCCAAGCGCATCATGGCAAAAATCATTCCTATCCAAACGATGCTGGTTTCTGAGGGTTCTTGCCAGTGCCTCGCATACTAAAAAAGAAGTTACTTATGTGCTCTGTGATACAACCGTAATCGCTTACCTCTTTCTGAAAGGTCCGTGCGTGTATAAGATCTGAAATAGTCAGTCTATGAAAATGCTTATCTGAGTTTTAAGGGCGGGCGCACGTATTGACGGATCAACGGTACTGAAATAGCGAGTGATTAGGATATCGGCTGTAAGTTTAGACGGAAAGGAGGCCATGATTTCAGCCCTATTCGGGGGTTTCATGGCGCCAAAAATTAACGCTGAGCCCGGTAAGTCCTGATCGCTATTTGCAGCTTGCACCTTTTTCAATTGTTCCTCAATTTGTTTCTTATGCGTCGCCCAGAAGGTTTTAACCTCTGCTATCTGGCGGCAGTCAGCTTTAACCCATCGTTTCAATGCGGGAACTCTCACATCATTAAGAATAGACATCCAATGAGCCTCGCTTATATAGTAAGACTTTTGGTTTTGGTTATCAACCTTCATTATACCAAAAGACTTGGTGACTGTTTCTGTATCACTGTCTTCATCAGGGGCATGTCTGCTCTGGCCCCCTCCGTTGTAGACTAAATTGCGTGCATTTTCAGGTTGGATGGCAGTCACATTCCCAGATATGACTTCCCGTGCTGCTGCTGCACTAGCCGGTTGTGCACCATTTGTCACCAGTGATAGGACCAAGCCCTCCAAGCGGTCAATACGAGTCTGCATATCATCCGGCGCTGAGGACTGGCGTTGGGCGGCGTGCGTCCTTTTTCTTGTACTTGGTTGCGCATATGTGCAGGACAGCGCATCTCCCTTTTTCACACAATTCTCACAGGGTGCCGCGCGGTTGCATTTTAATCTGGGTGACGAAGCGATTAGCTCAGTGATACGTATCAGGACGGGCGGAACAGAGGTAAGGCTAACTTTCGACTTCTGCATGGAGCGCAAGACAATGGGACTCGGTTTCGTCTCCGCACAACACGATATTGGCCTTCCGGCGAGTGAGCACTCGCAACTGAAAATGTAGTAGATGGTGGTGTGGGCGCCATTATATGATTAACTCTGTAGACCTTGAGCAGGGAGATCGATTCACGGATGGCACCGCCTGCTTCGAGATCGGTAACCGATAACTATTACTGTGTATTCTACAACTTAATCAGTAACATATAACCATAGAAAGTTGAGACCTTCAGATTGATGAACCAGAAGCAAGAGCGTGAAAAAGCATCTGTAAGTTAGATTCATCTAGGATCACGAATCTATGGATTCTTCTTGATCGTTCAAGGCGGAGCAAGGGATGGTTGAAGCGGTATTGTTTAGTAGAACTCCGTACGGCATGTAGAGTACTGCACCTAAAGGAGTCTACAGTAGCCCGTACCGCAGACTTACTCCTACACATAGTTGCGTAAAATACGGCCCCGGAGGACAGCGGAGGTGTCATAGTTATTTCATACGGAGTGCGGAGTACACAGTAATGACTTGTAAACGCCGGCTTTGTGCAGCCGTTCCTACAAGCACGAACAATTAATTATGAGAGATGGTACCCTGTACTCCGTACTCCGCACGCATACTAGATTTCATGAATTATTCTGTCTCTGAGGAGCACAGTACGGATCGTAGTACGGGGTCCATAGAGTATTGTTCGTCCTTCAAGTAAGATTCCATTATGCGGTAAACCGGGCCAAACAATCATAGCTGAGTACGTGGAAGAACGCGGCAAACGGGCAAAAGAGACGAATGAGACAGCGGTATGTGCAGTCGGTTATGTATGTATGCCTCGAATTATCGCGGTGGTCTGACCACACCAAGGTCAACAACATCATGCGATCTAACAAGGGCTTTCATCACCAAAACCCCAGCTAGGCTGGTTCACGTTGCGACTGCTTCTCTTTGCGCACACTGGGGCCACAGAACCATCCTTGTCATCCACATCTCTCTCATACATATCCCAGCTGGAACCCATCATTTTCACTGCCTTCATGTGGTCTGCGCCAGTTTGCTGGGACTGGTCAGTTCTGGCCTTCGTATCAGTCGATGGCTCGTCAAACATATCCCAGTGGCTATCAAAATCCTTCCTGCGATTGACATTGGTTGAGACATTTGAGGACGGTTGATTGGGTGCCTTGTCCTCCTCAGTATCGCTGACCTCACTATATAAATTGTTTTCATATAAATTGAGCCCTTTATTGTGTGTCATTCCTGTGGTCTTTCTGGGCGGTACTTGTGCAGCCGTCTCGATTTCATCATCCTCAAATTCAAAATGGGCTGCCGCATCGCGTCTAGGATGTATAACCCGAGGCTTTCGTTGGGGCGTTTCCTGTGGCTCGCAGTCGTCGTCGCTCCACGCGAAATGCCGAACATCTTGTCCTCGAACCTTCCGTCGGGGTTTTTCTGGAGTCACAAAATCTACGAAATCCCATTGTGATGCGTGTTTGGAGGACCGGGGGCGAATGGCCATGTCGGGTTTCGCGCCGGCCAGTGGAGCGTCCCCAAATTCAAAGTGGCCTTGTGCCTTGCATGGCTTCAATTGTGTAGGAGGGATTGGTACGTTGGCTTCGCCGAACTCGAAGTGTTCATGCCCTTGGGGCCGTTTGGTGCTGGTCAACGGAGCCTCTGCTTCCCCGAATTCAAAATGGTTGAATGTCTTGGAACTTGGCTTCGGTGTCAGGGCCGAGTCCACCCTAAACTGGTGCTCAGGGTTTGAATCAAGGGTTCTGGGTTTAGATTTGTCTTCCAAGGGGGATTCATGTAGTCGTTCTGATGTTTTCTGAACTTGTGGAAGTAAGTCATCCTGCGAGTCAAACAGCGACAAGTGTGTTGAAGAGTATAAGCCAGGCCTCGATTTCGATGACCTCGCAGTCACAGATGTCGGATTGCCGATGCTGATATTGTCGGCTCGTACGGTATCCCTGGCGCATCCTCGTGCCGCAGAAACCGAGGAATGAATCAGTCGTGTTTGCTCCAGTCCATCACGTATTGGCCAGTTTCGATGATGCGAACCAATGACATCAACTTGCTTCAAAAGTGACCCTTGGTCCCAAAATAACCTAATTTGCGAAATCTTTTTGTCATCGTCAAATTGAACGATATGGATCTGTGCTTCCGGGAACAGATGTTAGGGTCCAATCTTCACGGTACACTCAAAGATGTTGTATGGTTTCGGCGATGAATGTGGAAGTCTCACCTGTGTGAACGTCACAGTGCGATCGACTATGAAGTTGTCATCTAAATCCAGAAGATAGGCATCACCACCAGCAGTGAATTCCAAGCAGGTTTCAATTTCCAAAGAGAGCGAATTGGGACCTTCGATAGCATTTATGATGTTTTCGCCTTTTTTATTGATCGAGTTTCGTTGCTTGATCAGATGTTTTGTGATTTCGCCAGCACCATTGAATGTGGTAGTTGTTGTGATGTAGTGTAGCGCCGCGTTGGACGCGAGTAGGTCTGACTCTGGCGTCTTCAGAAACCTTTCGTACCGATCTTTGAGAGGCATCATGCAAAACACAGAGAATAGTAAACTAATATCTAAGAGCGAAGCAGTTGACTCTGAGATGAAATGCGGATATTGGTAGGTTTGTTTTGTTCCAGGGTGAAGGCAATCCGAGTGAAGGCGTGATGAACTCTCAGGCTAGGGACGCAGGTACGAATCTTCAAAATGAGGAGGTGGCGAATTGACGCCCTGGAGGTTGCGGAGAAGGATAAAATACTCCGTACACGGGCACTCACTCCGCGCTTTATCGTGTATACTCCGAAAACTACCGGAGCACATACACAGAATTTTTATTGCACCAATTTCACCCTACTTACAATAATAATACGGATCAGACAGAGGTTATCAATCAAAAATACTCAATGATTGCTGTGTTGATCCGCAAGTCAACAGCGGTCGCCCACTGCCGGTGACTCGTGGTGAATCATGCGGAGGTGGAGCACCGGTCACGATTACCCGCATTTCCCCTGCATTAGCGATTTCGAAGGCGACAAATGGCACTTTTATTGTATGTTTCAGAGTCAAGATGTACTGCCCTACATACATACAGTACAACCTAATATTATGTGGTAACTGTGTTTATAATGGAGGGAAGTTGATTGCAGGTATGCTTCGAGGGCCCATTTTTCAGTGATAAGGGGCAGCATTTTGTGAGTCCGGGGTCGAGCATTCGTAGGGCTCCATACACAGTACTGTGGTATGTGTCTCGGCGCTTTCCCGCTCACTTTAAAGGTATCATATACGTACGCTAAATACGAAGACCCTCTATGCCCGATGCTTCACGTCATAGTTGCTTCTCAGTTGACCTACATAAATCTCTCAAAAGCATTGGATCAAGAGTATCTTCTTATCAAGTAGTTGTATTCACGCTAGAGCGTGTACAATACGGACATGCACACTGTACACACGCAAACCCTGGGTTTCCTTATGCTCCCTACGGAGGGAAATAAAGGGTTTCGACCGAGAGAGTTCCTTTTTCTGGTGCTCCAGAGTAAGTCGGTTGACCGCAAACTGTACACGTACGCTTGCCTCGATCCTGGTCCATGGTAGACAGACCCATCGATATCCTTACCGCAAAGCCAAAAGGTAGCTTGCCCACTGTTACTGGGCTGGATTACTGTGCCGGGGTCTCTTGCGACTGTTGCATTTCCAAATACTGCCTGCGAACGAGTTTCATTCCATAGTTCCTGGCCGATTGTCCCTAATTCTCGGAACATGACCAGACGGCAACAACTCTGAAGTTGAATGAGACCATCGCGTATATGCTGGCTTCACGACGCGATTGTATTCCGGGTAGTAGGTTGTTTGCACGTTTGAAACAGGGCCAACTAGGCCGACGATAAATATTTCCCGGCGGAATCAAGCGCCCTATAGCGTGCTATTTATATGAAAATCATTAGTAGATACTCCGGGATCGAAAAGGAGCTAGCGACGAACCCAAGAAAATCTTCTTTGATGCTTCCAATAGCAAACATGTTTCGCACATCGTTTCGAAGTCCGATAAGTTTAATCCTCAGATTGGTCCCTTTTTCAATAACTTGATCTGCATTGTCCGTATACTGCGGAGGCGTGGCGTCTGGGTCCCATTTAATTTCCGGGGGAATCAGCTTTAGTCTATTAGCAAAACTCTTCTTCAGGTCAGTGAAAGGGGGGAAGCATACGTGTTTGGATACAAAGACCGTTAGGGGACCAACCTCCGCAAATATACCCTGATTCTTCACCGATGTCACAATGGCATCGACCTGCCGTTCGCTCTTGATGTTAATGAACCAGTCACTAAGGAGGACTCTCTCAAAAAAAAGCGTACCGTTTCTCCTTTGAAGGGTTTCCACACAATCGCTCGATACATGATAGTGTATTCTGCCATGCCACTTCCGGGAATAATGCGTCCTTCTGAGATATCATATGTATCCATCACGCAAACAATGTAATAATCACCGGTGCAGATCCCTTCGACATCATCCAAAAGTTTTTGAGTCAGATATTCCTTGACATGCGACCCGAAAAATGACGGATGAAGGGTGAGAACATGTTCTAAAAAGTGGATGAAAAACATCTCATGGACCAGGATGCGCAGACGGCTTCGGTTTGTTGGTAGCGGTTGTGAGGACGAATGGACAGAGCTGGGTTCCACCTCGGTTGAGTTTCACTGTTCCTTACAGCCAGGACACTCGTATCTAGATCCTCGAGTGGTGACTGAATTGGGCTGACAGACGCGGGTGTACCAGCAACGGGTGCGCGGTTGAGGGAACGAGGCTCTGCAGGGTAAGTACTGTACAACAGGAATTTTAGCTCTAACTCCAAGTCAAAAAATCAGCAAAATAGACAGGTTTCTCAATGGTAACTCCTAGCCCATGAGTAGGGCCCTGCAGTACGGAGCAACGCAGACAGGAACGTTTGAGTATAGCGAAAATCATTTGCAGCGTCGATTGCTCAGGGCAGCGAGCCGTGCACAAGACAAAAAGAAGCACGTGACTATTATAAGAAAGGCTGACCTAAGCAGCTGCCTATCATCACATGGAGAGCTCGTCCAGATTCCACCGGAGTCGTCCTCCTGTTCCCGACTAACATTTTGAGGGGAAGGCCCTCCCTCTCCCTCTCCCGGCCTCAATTATTGCCATTCGGAGTGCTTATGGAAACGAACTTGAAGATTTCAATCATAGTTTGATTCACACATACTCTTATACTTTAAATCTAGATACAGCAAAACGTGATTGACAATGGCGTTGAACCTCGAAAAGCAGTTTCGGTTTGTACGTTTGCCCGCTGCATTCTAAGTCTGGCATTCTACTGACTCATTATCTCAACAGTATGGGTCATATCACCATAACCCTGTAAGTGTACAATACTCCAATTGTTGAACAACGATATTGTTGCTGACAGAAATGTCCAGGTCAATGTTGTGATTCACATCATCTGTGTGCCAGTTATTATGCTATGCATGTTTCTTCTGGTATGTCAAACACCAGACATTCACTTTCTTTCCTCGCACTGATGTCGAGAATCCTAGGGAGCTTCAACAAAACCCTTGTTTCACGTCCCAGAATTCCTCTCTGTTAAGCATTTGCCTCCAAACGTTGGCACCATTGCCGGCATCGTTTATACCTTTTTATACGTCCTAATGGAGCCCGTTGCTGGTGCCTTGCTTGCCCCTTTACTTCTAGCCGGGACCGCTTTCGTAAATCATCTGAACGACACTTACGGAAGTGTAGCGGTGTACTGGTCTCTTGTGATCCAGGCCGTAGCTTGGATTGCCCAATTCATTGGGCATGGTCTGTTTGAAGGGCGTGCTCCTGCATTACTCGACAATCTCGTCCAAGCGTTTTTCCTTGCGCCGTTCTTTGTGTGGCTTGAAATCCTCTTCCTCCTTGGCTATCGCCCGGAACTGAAGGCTCGCATTGATAAAGCTGTGGAGGTCGAGGTGGCTAAATTCAAGAAAACAAAAAGAGGACCTTCTTAGCAAGACGACGCCATCCTTGAGGCCACGCGATGGGTATCCGCTCTAAGGCCCTCTCGCCCGTCCAATATCTATAGCGATGAAGCTGCAGCTTTGGAGATGGCTTGGGGAGATGACAAGTGCATTTCCACTTATTACCTCGAGCAGGTTATTTTGTTCCTTGTTATTCCATGTCACCGATAAAATAATGCAGTCGTTTCATTTATGATAACGTCGAGGAGCCCCAATCCTCTCATATCAGTGGCCTTTATCAGAGGCAAAGGAAGGTCATTGTTTTCGAAGAACCATCCATCGATTCTCAAATGGATTGGAAACGCATTCAAAATTTGACGAGCAATTTCATAGTTTTGAGCTCAGCGACTTCGTTGTCAAAATCCCTAACCAAAACCTTGATTGGTTTCATATCGATGGACCTGCAACAACAATGTCCTAGAATAACAGTATCACAATACCGACCATTATGATTCAACTCATTATGTAGAAAAGGTGGTTTCTTCTGACACAAAATTTTCTATTTCTGTGTTGTTGTTGTTGTTGTTGTTGTTGTTGCAGCAGTAGGTACTCTACAGGCTAGTACCCGTACTGTGTGTACTGTATATACCAAATACAGCACAAGACGTATATACGTTACCTGATAAATAGCAGTCGGTTCTTGTACAATACAGTATTGTACTGTACATAATATGGGATGATAAGTTACGGTAAGTGCCGACACATTTTTGTATGGGATACCGGGCGAGTTTGGAGCCTGTAACTTTCTTCAACTCCTTGGTTAACCGCAGGGTCGTACAGTACATACGACGTATGGACGAGTACCGCGGTTTAATTGAGCTGCTTGACAACATTGAAGATGTGGTAGCAACTAACTGGTAGCCATTTGATTTCATTCGATTAAAGCTGAGGGGCGGTAGAAGACTGGTTGATTTGTTCGTCAAAAACTGAGCAGAGATGTGTACCGTATATACGTGGTACTATGTAACGATACTGTAACCTTCCTCGGAATAGAAAATACGCTAGAAGACGTTCGTCTCGGCACTGACATTTTTCGACTAGCTCATTTTCAGTCACCCTCTTCCCAGACAACACAGCTTTGTTCTTGACCACAATCCTTTCTCTTCAGCCATTCCGGCCCCAATCACCTCCTCTCCAGCCATATTCCTATCTCTACTCCCTTCCAATACCCTTCACAATGTTTAGAAACGCCTTGCGGCAGTCTAGCCGCACAGTGTCGGCTGTTTCTGCCACAGGCAGGCTCGCAGCGGTAAGAAACCCTCATCTCGGACTTTTGGCGCCATCACTCCATCTCCAATTGATCGCAATTGCATCGAGAATGGCATTCACAGCGATTGATCTGGTCATCGTGAAAGCATTCAGTTAAATTTTATTGCGCATAAGCCGATTCGTCTCCTTCGTTGTTGGAAACTGACTGTTTTTCTTTCAGGTCCGAGCCGGTAACCCGGGACCTCTGGCCTCCAAGCAAGTAAGATCATATGCTGCCGAAGCCAAAGCCGCTCCCACCGAAGTGTCTTCTATCCTTGAGCAAAGGATTCGCGGAGTTCAAGAGGAGGCTGGCCTTGCCGAAACGGGCAGAGTCCTTTCCGTTGGGTATGGACACAGTTTACTCAATTTTCGGCTTTATATTCAACTGCATCAATGAACTGGGCAAGGTCTGGTTCTGGCTTGGGGTCGATCATACTAATAGCTGATAATAGTGATGGTATCGCCCGTGTCCATGGAATGGCCAACGTCCAGGCCGAAGAACTTGTTGAGTATGTTATACCATGGCCTCTTACGAAACAGTTACAGACTACTTACACTCTGGTTTAGATTCGCTTCTGGCGTGAAGGGAATGTGCATGAACTTGGAAGCTGGCCAAGTCGGTGTTGTGCTTTTCGGATCCGATCGTCTTGTCAAGGAGGGTGAGACTGTCAAGCGAACTGGCGAGATTGTAGGTCAACCCGAACCTGTAAAACTGTGCCAAGCATCTGACAATTTTTAGGTCGACGTTCCTGTTGGTCCCGAAATGCTGGGCCGTGTCGTCGATGCTCTGGGTAACCCAATTGACGGAAAGGGTCCCATCAAGACCACCGAGAAGCGCCGTGCCCAATTGAAGGCACCCGGCATCTTGCCTCGTAAATCCGTCAACCAGCCTGTCCAGACCGGCCTCAAGAGTGTTGACTCCATGGTCCCAATTGGTCGTGGTCAGCGTGAATTGATCATTGGCGATCGTCAGACCGGAAAAACCGCTGTTGCTTTGGATGCCATGTTGAACCAAAAGCGATGGAACGATAGTGCTGATGAATCCAAGAAACTCTACTGTGTTTACGTCGCAGTTGGCCAGAAACGTTCTACCGTCGCCCAGCTTGTCAAAACTCTGGAGGAGAACGATGCCATGAAGTATTGCATCATTGTTGCCGCGACTGCATCGGAAGCCGCCCCTCTTCAATATATTGCGCCTTTCACTGGCTGTGCGATGGGTGAATGGTTCCGTGACAATGGTAGACATGCTCTGATCATGTACGATGACTTGTCGAAACAAGCTGTTGCGTATCGTCAAATGTCCCTCCTGCTTCGCCGACCTCCAGGTCGTGAGGCCTACCCTGGCGAGTAAGTACCTTAATCTGGTAACTCTGAGTAACGCATATTGTTTACTAATCTTTGCTAAAGTGTCTTCTATCTCCATTCTCGATTGCTCGAGCGTGCTGCCAAGCTCAACGATAAACACGGTGGTGGATCCCTCACTGCCCTCCCAATCATCGAGACCCAGGGTGGTGATGTGTCGGCCTACATTCCAACCAACGTCATTTCGATTACCGACGGCCAGATTTTCTTGGAAGCCGAACTGTTCTACAAGGGTATCCGACCTGCGATCAACGTCGGTTTGTCGGTCTCACGTGTCGGTTCGTCAGCTCAGTTGAAGGCCATGAAACAGGTCGCTGGTTCGCTTAAGCTCTTCTTGGCCCAATATCGTGAGGTCGCTGCCTTCGCTCAGTTCGGTTCCGACTTGGATGCTTCTACTAAGCAGACCCTCAACCGTGGTGAGCGTTTGACCGAATTGCTCAAGCAAAAGCAGTACTCCCCAATGGCCGTCAACGAGATGGTCCCATTGATCTATGCTGGTGTTAATGGTCATCTCGACTCTATTCCCGTGAAGAAGATCTTGCAGTGGGAGGCCGACTTCTTGGCCCACTTGAAGGCAAACGAGGCTGAGGTCCTGGAAAAGATTGAGAAAGAAGGACAACTCAGCAAGGACTTGGAAGCCCAACTCAAGGATGTCATTCTCGCATTCAACAAGAGCTTCTCATAGGTAAAAGTGATGCCCCAAACTGCCAAACATAGTTCCTTGATTGTATAGAAGTCTAGCTCGTGTACAATCCTCAATCAGAATGTTTTTCTAGTTGCCTTGTATTTACATACATTTCCATCTTTGATCTTTTCCTTCGGTTCCTCAGCCATGTAACGTTTTCTATTTCTTTTTGCCTCCAAAAACAATGATCAAAGTGTTACTTTTTCCAAAGCGGAACTTGCCGCCTCGCTCCGATCCGTTTCAGTTGAAAGAACTGACCAAACAAGGCTATCTAAAATACTGAGGTCTGTACAACAAATACGTACCCGCGACACGTTGATTCTGTAGCTTAGGAGAGTCACTGTTTTGTATAGACTGCTTTCGTTCTCTCTCAGCAAGGTGGGTTGAATTGTTTGACTCTTCGTGCACACATGGCAACCTTCGGAGCTCAATTTTTCCCATCACGAAAGTAAAAAAAAAAAAAAAAAAAGTTTTGCTAAATATGTGGCCCATCCACAAGCATTGCTACTAAGTCACTATTTGGTTGCGCCCATTTCTTGTTTTACTGTTCAGTCACAACCGAAACTCATATCGTCGAGCTACTAACATTGCAACTCACCTTCACAGTATGGCAACCGATTCCGAGGGGACTCCTGCTTCGTGCAAGGTCGTTTTGTCTGGTAATGTTGCGAAAGGACTTTTGGAAGAGGTGCTGGAGGGCCGCGAAACCCTGGAAAAACCACCTCACCTTGTTGGCTTTTTAGCAAATTCTGACCCCGCCGCGCGCATGTATGCTAACTGGACAGAAAAGACATGTCAAGAAAAGTGAGCTACGCCACTATGTGTCCATTGACTGCCTTTCCATCTGTATTTCAATTGGCAACATCTATGGTTAGCATGAAGTGAGCCCTTTCCAACTGATTCTCGCAGTGGTTTCCGCTATTCCCTACGTGAAGTGCATCGCGACGACATTGAAGATGCTATCCTCTCCGCGAATGCGGACTCGGACGTCGATGGGATCATCGTCTACTACCCGATTTTCAACAATAGGCAAGACCAATATGTGCAGCAACTCGTGGACATTTCGAAAGATGTTGAAGGGCTCAGTCACAGGTACATTTTTAACATGTACCAGAACATACGATTCCTCGATCTTAAACCCGGCCCTCAGCGTCAGAAGTCTATCCTACCTTGTACTCCTCTCGCTGTCATCAAAATCCTAGAATACCTACAAATCTACAACACTATCCTTCCTTATGGGAACAGACTATTTGGCCATACTATTTGCGTCGTGAATCGATCAGAGGTGGTGGGCCGGCCCCTTGCGGCCCTTCTCGCAAATGATGGTGCTCGTGTTTATAGTGTGGATGTTACTGGAGTCCAGCAGTTCACCCGGGGGGAAGGGTTAAAGAAACGGAGGCATGAAGTCGTTGATATGGAAGGATGGACGCTGGAAGACACAGTCCCGCATTGTGATGTTGTCATATCGGGTGTCCCTGGTGATTCGTTTAAATTCAATACCAGTTTATTGAGGCCCGGGGCGGTCTGTATAAATTTCTCCAGCCAGAAGGTACGTAAGAGAACCTTTCTCGCCAACCTGCTAGAGTGTCGGATGCTCATTTATTCTTAGAATTTTGGCCCAGATGTTAAAGATAAAGCATCCATTTATGTTCCGGCGATCGGAAAGGTGACGAACGTTGTCCTTCTCCGCAATCTTTTGGTACAGTGAATCCACCCCTTCAGACTGCTCCTTTTCTAATTCATTCATTTTAGCGGCTTGTGCAGAACCGCAGAGTCGATGATGTACATCCGGCGGAAGCTCTCGAGAGACCGGGCACACTCGAAGGACTCAGCACTCCCTCGGGATGAGGTCATCTACGTCTCCCTGCTTGATGTTTTGCGACGTAGCGAGGCAAGGTGGACGATAAGCACCAAAAGGGTCCATTTTTCTTTTGAGTTCGCTGCCTAGACCAAAGAGCTGGGTGCTTTTGTTGCTAATCCCGGTTCCTAAGCCTGAAGAACTGGTCCGAAGAATCATTTACGCTACCGACCAGCGCAATGTTATAGTTGAAGCTGAGGGAAACGAGATGAAATGACCTCTAACCCCTTTGACTTCAAAATAGACATGGAATAAAGCAATAAAGAGAAGAGGATTGGGTCAATGAAATCACGCTAGGACGAGGTGCAGAGAAGTATCATTCTAGCATGAGTCGCCAAAAGGGAGAGAATTATTTCTGAATGTAGTGCATCTTTGTCTTCTATTCGTTTTCCAGTTTCTTCGGTGACGCCGTTACTGATCCAGCAATGCCAATTTCGTTTGCCAGCCACTGTTTGAATGGCTCCCGCTGGAATACACCGTCCACAGAGAACCATTGCGTAAATGGCGCTGCGATGATGTTCTTTCGTAGGACTTTCCCGGAAGGTGAGGTACGTAGAACATGAAGGGTGTATAATGGAGAGTGCTTTTTTGTCGAAGAGCAGAGGCGCAACTGGACACATTGCGTTAGCTATTGAGATATATCTGAGACCGATCGTAAATTTACCGTTTCACCGCCATCTCTTGATCCCTCAAAAACTTGGCCGGCCTCAATGCCCCAGATCCAGATGGTCAAAGCGAGATTCAACACGAAATATGCAACTACCGCGGGGAGGATCCATGGTTTTGTAGCTTCCCAGCCTTTTGTATAGTCAATGTAGAACGAGGCGGCTGCGATGCTCACAGCACTATAGCCCAGTATAAGCCTTACATTGGACTTGGTGTTGTTTGCGGTAAAGGTATATGGCTTCGGTAGCGAAGTAAGGTAAGGGGCGATAGCGTCATCCGAGGTGCTCTTGAGCTCTGGATATCATAAGTTAGACGTCTGATTCAGTGAAGGGAGACTTGGAAAGTTCGGCGGCCGCGATTTTGTTCTGCAACATGCAATCACCAGACTATGGTCCGTACCATTGAGGGAGTAAACAGGGACTTTTGGCGATGTCGTTTCCATTGGAAGGGTATTTTGAAGAGCGACGGTTTGAGGAGGTTAGAGGATTTAAAGACAACGACTTCTGAGTGTCTCTGTTAATGATTATTGATTGTTGATCCACCGAACGGCTCGTGGTCCAGCTGGTCTTAAGTCCGGGGCCTCTCGTCCTAACGAACCTTTGGTAGCTAACTTACAGTACTCCGTACCTATGGGCAGGCCACCTGGCGGGAACTACTCCGTACGGAGGACGGAGAAACTACAGGATGTACTTTGTACTGTACACTATGTACAGTCCGCAAATGAGAGGCTTAGTTAACAAAGTAGCAGTGAGTTAAAGCGGCGTGGCATCTCATCTCGATTGGTTTGCGCCTTGCTTCAACCCTTCCTACAGCTCACTATCCTCAATTCTTTGATCCATTGCCAGGGACAATGTCGTCTCAGGGCTCAGAGCAGGTGATCCTTCGGGATCCGGCTCTGTTGTAAGTATCTCTTCACTTCGTAATGCTAAGATTAAGCTCACACCGTTTGACTTAGCTACTGGATCCTTTTCCCTATCACGGTTGTCATGGTACGAGTCGTTAACCCTCGGCAGTGTTACTTCTGCTGACCCAAGACGAAATTGCTCGAACATTAGATATTGACTGGTATTCTTCGCCATTATGCGACGGTGTTGATGACAACCCCGCCAAAACAAGCAGCGAGCTTGGCCGAGTATCGCGAACGACTCGCACTAATTCGAGGAGTTAACCTCCGCAATAATGCTTCCGCCGTTCTTACCCCTTCCTCACTTGCGGCTCGGAAAGCGTATCTTATCTCGGGATTTAAGAGCGGGGCGTTTCTCAAAGACCCTGATTCACGAGGCAAAGGGGCGCCCAATCCCATGACGGACCCGGCTGGCATGGACGCAATGATGGGAATGATGAAAGGAAATATGGCCATGATGATCCCACAGACACTCATTATGGGATGGATTAATGCCTTCTTCTCCGGCTTCGTTATATGTACGGTCTGGCTTGGTAATCGTCTCACTGCCTCGTACTGACCCTTGATTGAATATAGTGAAATTACCCTTTCCTCTTACAATTCGATTCAAGTCGATGTTACAATCGGGGGTAATGACTCGAGATCTCGATGTGAGATGGGTGTCAAGTCTCTCTTGGTACTTTCTGAACCTTTTTGGACTCCAGCCCGTGTTCGGTTTTATTCTAGGAAATGATAATAGTGAGCCGCTCCCTGTACATTCGGGTAATCCTGCGTCTCAGGAACGATGAGGCTAATATAGTTGTCGCTTAGCCGCTGGACAGATGCTGCAGCAAATGGGGCCGGTGAACCCCGCTACTACGATCAATCCGTTTGGTCCAGGACAGGATCCGGATAAAATGTTCCTGGCTGAAGCGGAGAACTTGGAGGTGATGGAGCATTATTGTATTCTTGATGGAATTGAGGAGCGCCTCATTCAAAAGCTATCCACGGCTTGAATATACAGACAAACTCTTGGATTAGATATCAGGCACCGAAGTTGAGGCCATCTCACAGAATAGCTATGTTGGCAGTCTTGAGGCTCTCGCTGATTCAGATGTTCATCTGCAAAAGATCAACGACGTCGATCGGATAATCCAAATTGGGGTAAAAGCGCTTGCCGTACGCTACTTTGATAAAGACAACACGGACTCGAGCTCTACACACCCAGTAATCCCTAGCTGCTAGCAGTAGCATCCTAAGCATACTCGATAACACCATTCAAAATCCAAACCTCCCCGTTGGACACTTTGGCGGCAACTTCGTTGACTTCAATACTCCCGGGATGAACCTATTTACGGGGTTGAGTTCAGATCTCCATCATTATAAAGCGCATATGATAAAGAACATACTTTAATCTTTCCATTTTCATCCTTTTCCCAGTAAACTTTCTGGCCCGTCAAATTTGGGATCTCTTTTTTCTCAGACCATGAGCCACCGACGATTATATGGGCCGCGACAAATTTCTTGAGGTTATCAGTTGCTCGCTCTCTCCCGGCTTTGCCTGCATACGCTTCACTTTCTCCATAAGTTGTATAGTCGTTGGGGTTCTCCCAAGGTTTGTGCGGCAATTCTTCTATGGCCGTATTTGTAGGAGCCAGAACGGTGACATTCTGCGAGCCGTCCTCAAGCCGATTGGAGAGTGACTCAAAGTCGCGCGTTAAGGAAGCAAAGATATTTATCTCCCGTACCTTGTTGAGGATATCCGATACAACGAGGCTCTCGTGCGTTGTGCTTGGAGGTTTGCTTCCGTCAGAGTCGGATGGAATAGCCGCTTGTTCACCCATAATGACGGTAAAGCGCGGTTGATCTTTGTGAAATTGGTTTGGGGTTATATCTTGCCGTCTGGGGAATAACCGACTCGGTTCCAAGGATTCAGTCCGCAGGATTCGCCGACTGGACACGGCGATGACCAAGAGAGTTTCGACAATGATGCATATAGGTAGACCAAGCTTCATGACTTATGACACATTTGAATCCGATGTTGCAACAGCAGATGGTTGTGACGATGCCGGGTTGTCGAGCACTTTGAGGTGATATGTAGTTAAGTCAGACAAGGCTCTTATGACGCAATTGGGTTTGTGGTGGTGGTTCTAGACAAGGGGGGCAGCTCTGTCGAAACTGAGATCTCGCTGTGAACTCAATATCATACGCAGTGCTAGGCGTTCACAAGTCGTTGACAACCCCGTCGATAGTACAGTTTATATACTCGGTTTTAATATCGGGGATATAAGGATACTGGAAAACAATGGGCGAAGTACAGCAATTCCTCATTGCCGTAGAGAACGACCGGGAAGAGGCAATTCGACTCGCTGGAGTCACCGCGCAAAGTACGTCTTAATTATGCCTTTGTTCCTCTCGCCGTTCACTTATGATGAGCTAACCCGGGCTATCAACTTCTAGAACTCACAACGCAACAGACGACTCTGATTCATGTCGTCCAGTCGCTGGGCGAGTATATCAACGATGAAGATGCCGCGATCCGCGGCAAGGCCGTTTCCTACTTGACAGCAGTCTTGAAGGCTTTGCCGCCCAGTTTTCTCTCCAGGCAGCAGATTCAAGTACTCACCACCTTCTACTGCGACCGAATTGAAGATACTGGTGCCATTACGGGACTAGATTTCCTTCAGGGCCTTGCGCGCTTTAGTAAAGACATGTCACAGTTGATCGCTCGAGGGTAATTGCGCCGCAGTCAGCTTGGGTTGCTCTTGTGAACCCCTCTTTGATGGCATTGAGCGTATATCTGGAAATTGTGAAGCGGCTAACACAGTACCAGGCTTTTCCAAAATGCGTCGCACCTTCAAGCCCGCTCGCAGTCACAGCGCTTCCAAGTGTTACAGCTTCTCAATGAATTGATGTCTCGATATCGAGAAGGTATATCCAGCGGAAAGCCCCGTACGTAGCGACACACGTGCTGACTCTTTGTAAAGCTCTTCTTGACATGAAGGATGAATCTCTTGTTGGTATAGTTCAGCTTGTGGACGGGGAACGAGACCCACGGAACCTCATGCTTGTATTCTCCATACTCAAAGCCGTGATGGTAGAATGGGATATCTCGAAACATGTGCAGGTAAATCAACCCTTCCGCCCTTCGGGATGATTCTGATTATGCCGAAAAGACTATGTTCGAAGCTGTATACAAATATTTCCCCGTGACTTTCCGTTCACATCCCAACGATCCGTATAAAATCACGGCACAGGATTTGAAAGATCGGCTACAGGGTTGTATTGCTTCCAACCAGGCCTTTGCTTCTTATGCTTTCCCCGCGTTGTTGGAGAAGCTTGACTCTACTTCGATAAATGTGAAGGTACCGTCTTTTCCTCGTCAATCTCTGGAATATCTCTAACTGATACAGCGGGACGCATTGAATGCCATAAAAGCATGCATATCATCGTACGGGCCTTCCGTTCTTTCGCGATACTCAATTACCATCTGGGACTCCTTAAAGTTTGAGATTCTTAACGTACAAGAGGACATTCTTGCGGAAGAGTCTCTGCGAATTCTACAACTCTTGTCACAGAGACTTTCTCCTCCAGATTTGGATACAGCGAAACAATCGTGGCTAGCGCAGTACCTAAAACCTATAATCAGGGAGTGCCACGACCAGCTGCGAGAACCACAACAAAAGCAAGCGAAGCCTGCACAACAAATCTTGACGTCTGTTGCTTCTGTCTCTCCGGCTGCGTTTACATTGGTCTCGCAAGCCGCGATTCCGTTTTTGCTTGCAGGTTATGAGACTGTTGATGGAACCTCAAAACAGCGGGCTTTGCTCGATACCCTTGTTGGTCTTTTTGACTCTGCAATCGGCATCTATGGTACTTGGAAAGAAGCCGGAACGGATCAAGTTTTTGATAACCCGCTTGTAGAATTCAAAGCCCAACTCGTTGGGATTCTTAGCAAGGCCTTGGTTGGCCCGGAGAAGGGCGAGGCTACCATACGGCTAGCCGCCATCCAAGGGTTACTGCGGCTTTCCATGCTCCGTGGGTTCCTTCAGGACAACGAGATCGGTTTATATGTGCAGTATCTTGACGATATATTGCTGAATGAACTCTCTGTGGAACCGCAGCTGAGAGAGAGATCCGCTGGTGCCCTCAGAGAGTTATCAAATCATAAGCCCACTCTGCTCATAGAAATCACAATTCCTGCGTTTATGGATAGGCTTCCGGACGTTAGTGACGACGCAGAACGTGATAACCTTGCTGTCCTGGAATACCTCGCTCAAATTAGCACCCAGAAGGATGTTTTCTATACCCTTGTTAGTCGGCTGTTGAATAAATTGGAAACAGTCCTCTCACCGGAAAATTCGAGCTCCCCGACCTACGCCCGTTCGATACTAATGACCATTTTGTATGCCACGGATCATAAAGGCTTGGAGAGCGATCCGCATTTGGCAATGTACTATGATAGGATTGTACGCAACCTGTGTCGCCAGGCGGTCTCATCTGCCATGGACGGCAATAAAGCTTCCCCTTTGACTGATACCGCTGTTCTCGACACCCTTGGCCGCCTATGCACAGTTATCGTTCGCTCTCTGCCGCACGGCATGCACCAGGAGGTTTGCGACAACAGTTACCGTCTGTACTCGACTAGAGATGGCATTGGTTATTCCCCCAATTCAACAGCATCTGAACGCCAGACCATGATACTGTCGACATATCTTCTGGCGGGATTACCTAAACGCTTTAGTAATCTCGGTCAGTCGGCTTCTGACATGGCCAGTTTGCTCAAGCAGATTTCGCAGCTCACTGCTCCGGAAGATAATCCGCCAATTCAACTCGCCTTCGCGCGCCAGCTCGCACTTCTTGCCAACAAATTTCTCCCTGTGTCGGACTTGGGGATGGCGTCCGAACTCTTGTTCTCCCTGATGCCCAATTCGAACCACAGGGGGCCTACTCCACAGATAATTAGGACAATTTTCTGGCTATCCAAAGCGCTCATACTGCGGCTTCCTCCAACAACCACCCAGATCCTTTCGTCGCTTGTAGAACTGCTGGCGCTCCCTGATTCCTTAGCA
Source organism: Aphanoascus verrucosus (assembly GCA_014839905.1). NCBI lineage: Eukaryota > Fungi > Ascomycota > Eurotiomycetes > Onygenales > Onygenaceae > Aphanoascus > Aphanoascus verrucosus. The sequence continues at coordinate 170,036 of JACRYM010000046.1, read as the reverse complement.
AGGGACGCTTCTGCCAGAGGCTTTCGTTTATTATTGAGTGCCGATGATATTTTGTCCGCGGAAAATGGCGCCAACATCCGACTACTAGCTAAACAACGGGTTTTTACCACAGTTGTTCCACTTATTTCGGAAAAGGTCACTGCTTTCAATACTGTTCAGTCAGGTGGCGCAAGCACCCCGTCTCAGAGCAACCACGGAAAACAGGTGTATCTCACTGCCCTGTCTGGGATGCTATCTACACTGCCTCCGTCGTTACTACTGCCGGAGCTCCCCAAATTACTCCCACTTCTCCTTCAAAGCCTGGATCTCAAGGACCGCGAATCCCAACCCACCAAAGCTGCCACTCTTCAAATACTTGCTCTCATAATTCGCGAAAGGGGCGTCCGTGCGATTCACGAAATCGGCTATGTGGAAGAATTGGTGACCAGGCTGTTGCAGAACGCGGTGACGGTGACTGCCACACCGGCAACCGATGAAAGCAACCATATTTCTGCGCTGGTTCGTCTGCGGGCCGTTCAATGTCTCCTTCTTCTTGCTCAGCCACAAGCTGCTGAAAACGGAGGCCCGTCTCCGTTGCTCCCATTGAAGAATCGGGTTCTCCGGTCGTTAAAAATCGTCCTTGATGACCCAAAGAGGAACGTCCGCAAGGCAGCGGTGGATGCCCGTGTTCTTTGGCTGAAGCAAGGAGGTGACGAGTCTCAGGTCGATGATCAATAACGATATTTAGATAAACGCAATAGTGGGCGATGATTATCACACACAATTCTCACACAATTTTACGATAAACTCTTTGACAGTTGAGATTCGAAAAACTCACCGAATTCCAGATGGATCTTCGGTTTCCTGTTGTTTTGACTTTTCGCAATGAGATGTATCAATGACTCTCAAAAGCACAGCAATTTCATGTTCTGTGAGGGTAGTATATGATGAGCAACTCCCAAATAGATCGGACATACAGTACCGGAATCTCAACAATCAAAACATTTGAGAATCAGTTATCAGCCTATTCTTGGTGTCTCTTGTACTATCGCTCTGTGATTTCAATTTCAACTCCACTACCAAAATATTCCCCCCGTGCCAGCATTTCTGACGCTGATGCGATCCATATTGTCAATTTCCTGAATCGTGCTTGCTCTCATGAGCATTTGAGTCTCTGAGACCCTTGCACTGGGAGCAGGGGCAACAGCCAGATTGGATCCCACGGCCACACTTGGAAGACACATCGAGGTTTCGGCCAGTGACCCGTTGTTTGCCCATCCCACGCCGTCCAGCTGGGTAATAACGCGAGACGCAAGTCGATACATCTCCCCCAAACCTCCAAGCCCAACACGGCTCTTAGCTTCTGAAGTGGATTCGAATTTTTGAAGTGTGAACTCAGTCACGATACCAGTATCAGTACCCAGTAGGTCCGGGGGTTGCCAATCCGAGACGCGCCGGCCCACTGGTAAATCCCGGTTCGACTCGAGCACACTTTCCATTGCCGGACTGACAATAGAGACTTCGTACCAGAGCCTTGAACTGTCGACCATCTCTTCAGGATCGAGGGCACGAGCGCGTACAAGAGATTTGTCTGTTGCCATTTGGCCGACAAGCAAGTTCTGAACCTCAGTTATTTGCAGATGAAGTGCTTGGTCTGATGAAGAGGTACTGGTCATATTAGGCGGTGCGGTCGATTCATTCCGTCGTGATTTTTGTCGTGAGTCGGTTTCAGGAGTATGCTCATTCTCCACGCAACGATGACGGGTTGATCGTCTCATTAGAATTTTCGTGATGCGGAGGACATCCGGGTTGGCGAGTTGTGTAAACAACAAGACTTTGGCCTTCTCTGGACACACGTATAGGTTATCAATGAGCGATTCGATGGCACTGTCTGTCTCCTTGTCGACCTCCCGGGAATATTCCTGGAATCCCTTGACGGCCACTCTGAAATCCCAGATTCGTTGAGGGCAATGCAGATTGACGGCTCCGAGCACGGTCTCGGGCCGAGCCACAACGGTCACACCAGTGCTATCGACGCTGACCACAATCGATTGATTGCTTTTCGTTTGGCAGTGAAAGTCATAGCTTATGCTGCGAACCGACGGGTTTTCCGAGAAAAAGGGACGGGTTCCATCGTCTCTAAGACTGAGGATATAGTCGACATCAGCGCCGGACGAGGTCATCCTGGTCATAAATCTCGTGCCCGGCCCTCGAAGGCCGTGTTGTGGCCGGAAAAGTTTATCCCATGACTTCCCATCAGCGACTTTATCAGCGTAAGCTTTCGGCACGTTGTGGACCAAGATTAACCCAAACTGAATCTCAAGTGAGATTATGCCGCTGAAGCCTTGGATCGCAGCTAGGATGGGATGAAGAGCAACATAAAGATTTCTTATCTGACCATCTCCATAGGTTTTGAGCTTTTCGATCTTCTCTTTTTTCCACTTGCTTGGCTCCATGTCTGGCCCTCGTTTGCTCGATGACTGGGTCGCAGGAATAGGAGTTCCCCAGGCCTCTGCAAGGGCAGCCTGTTTTCTCGCCTTTTGGTCTGCTTTGAGGCTCCGCTTACCTTGCGTACTCGCGGATTGTTGCCTCATAGGTTTGTGAAACTTTCTTGTGTCCACCTCACTGACAAGTTGTATTCGCTCCGTGACAGGTACATCGCAATCTCCAGTATGATCCCTTGCGCCTGACTCAGGGCGGATGGGTTTTGCTACCACGGCGGCGGACGATAAGTCTAGGCTTCCCGTATGTACTTCTGCGACCAATGGCGTTTTCGAGTGTGCCAGAGTTTCGGAGAATGGGCTAGTAACGGATTTTCGAGGTACAACCGATTCAGGCGTGTATTGCGCGCGCCGACTGGGGATAAGAGGAGGCTGGTTAAACATCAGGTTTGGAGAAAATGAAGTTGTTGTTTCGACATCATTGGAAGTGTCAATCAGCTCGGACATGTTGCCTTTCGGCTTTACCTGTGGTTCAGCGCGAGAAATACAGGTCTGTGGCTTGCCCTTGGGACCGGACGTATCTAGACCCGGCGCAGCTGGTTTGAGCAACGGGAGTGGGCGCAAACTAGGTCCTGGTAGATTTTCACGAGCGATACTATTGACACTTTGTCCCAGTGTTGAAGCTTCCGGAGCCAGAGAGCTTTGGTCATTCGTTGCAGAAGCCATGGCCACGCGTTTTTTGATTCCTGGCACAAGAACCGGCGCCGGAATTGAATCGGGAGGAGCGTCATTGTCGAGTGCAACGTTAGGTTCAACGCTTGAAGGTCCTACAGCACCAGCGTTGACATTATCGACAACCCATTTATCAACGAGTGATGCTTTTTCACGGCTAAGGAAGGCATGACCATCGATTTTTGGTTCGCCCACAAGAACTGTAGGCAGATTTTCACTTCTCGAAAACCATTGCTCTTGGGTATCTGATGCCATGTTGATCTTAGGAAGATCAGGGAGACTACCAACATCCCCAAGTTCTGGAAATTTATAGTCGGCCCATACCTTCGCACCGCCTTTTCTTATTGGAGTCGGGCGTGGTGGTGCAACAAGATTTTTTGGCATCTCATTGGACTTGTTCTCTGAGTCTGGGATTTCGATGACTGTCGTGTACATCCCTCCAAACTGGCTTGCTCCCGGATTAAATGGGTCAATAAGCACGCGCCGGAGGGCAAGACTATTCAAGCTTGCATAGGGACGGAGTCGCAAGCGGAGATTTCTGTCGTTGTCCACATGCAAAATGTTTTCAATCTGTGTTGCAGATACAAGAGCCTAGAGTTGACCGCGATGATTAGCCAAGTAGGTGCGAGATGTCAGGGTACTTATCCAGGACTTACTGAAGGTTCCTCCAAATTGTCAAGTCGTTCGAGGGCGTCGTCAACCTGTGCGGGATTCAAGCTTGAGACTCGAACTCTTTTGCTCTCTGTTTCTATCGCTATCTGTGTCCCAGTTGCTTGAGCAACCTCTGTCAATAGATCATAGGGCAGTTTAAGAAAACAATCCACCCCGCCATGTTTCGATTCCCAATATTTTGATTGGAAAGAGATCAATCTTTCTTCCTCCGCGTTAAAGGAAGTTTCGATGAGACGAGGCTCATCGTCGTCGGGATCAGATTCGAGTCCTTGGTCTTCTGCTGGTGGAGCAGCTGTAATTCTCGTGATTTTTGGCCTCTGTCGCAAACTGCTGTTAGTTGATTGCTGATCCAACAAAGATTAAAGCGAAATAAGTACCTCAAATAGATCGTTGTCTTTCTCTTCTTCTATAACGGTCGTTATCAACTCCCCGATGGTGGGCGTAAATTGGAGTATATTGCGACTGTCAAAAGTGAACGCCTGCGACGATACGTCTGAATTAGTCACGTTCACCGAGCTATGTACAGACCGGTATTTATTTTACATCACTTGCTTGCTCATATTTGCAAAAGATCTTTTCCGCGCCTTTGAGGCCCCTGCGGTGTTCATCTGTCAGTAGGGAATCCAAACCGGCTCAAGCAATGAGCGCGGCATGCGAGGGGAATCTTACTTCAAGCGGGATCCAACTTCGAGCACCTTGAAAGCAAGACAGCAGTTAGTTAGCTACTGGGTCTTCAACTGCCAGGGAATTGAACAAAGGAAACAAACAGCTTCTGGCTCAAATCTCCACATAGACGCTACTGTCAATCTCTGAAATTCGTCCATTCTTTCTGAGCTCTGGGGTTATATCAAAATGATAACAAGAGGATGCTCAAGAGTCACTTCATGAGACAATTGGAGGAATGGTATGCTGGTGAGAGAGTAAAGAAAAAAAAGAAGAGTATCCCAGTGCCCTGAGAAGGCAAAAAGATGCAGCTTCAAGAGAGTGAAAAGACCAACCGCGCAGGTGAGGTGAAGAGGTTTCAGGCCGCTGGAGTGAATGTGTGCTGTTGGCGCGTCGCGTCGCGGTGAATGTGTGGGCGACGACGGGAGTTCCCACGACCATCCCATTTCGGTTGCACCCACGCTTTCCAGATTTGACTATTACTCACACCGGGTATTTCGTCCTATAGATCGTAAAGGCTTCACAGCCCAACAGGCGCCTCCAGCAGTAGTATTCTGTACGTTTATCTTGTCTTGACGAATCCCTGGCTTGACATCTTCTGCATCCGACAGGAACCTGACATTCAGGCACAGGAGAAACCTAGCGGGTTCCTACATGTCAATTCATAGGCGGGCTTTTATTTAGGAAAGGGTATTAGCGTATGTGGAATAAAAAAAGAAAACCAGCTCAGGGTCACAGGATCGTCATCTATAGAAAAGAGTTTGCCAGGGTCTTGAAGGGGTCGAAAGAAGATCAAAAGGGAGCCAACGCCTTTCAACATGTCCAGTACTCCGTACAAATCTGTACAAACGCTATGCAAAAGAGAACTCCCACCCTATGTCGACGCTCGCCAGGAGAAAATGTAAGTCAACGCGTGCCACCCTGACCCGGAACAAAGCTGGAAACATCCTAGGAAGTAAGATATAATGCGAGAAATGCAGCTAGGTCATACGTAATGAAATTCGATATTGTGGTATCCCGAAGAATGAGAAGAGGCGTAGATGATCCTGACAAGAAGCCGACCAGCCCTTCCACCCCGAGATACTGTACGCAACGAAGCGTACCCGGACGGCGCGTCACACATATCTTGGAGGAACCGCGAAGGGGGGAGACCCAACCGGATGTTTATGAGTCGTCACCAAACTCAATCCAGAAGCATTAGTAGCTGCAATACAGCGTATATATGCCTTCCCATACTCAATACTCGTAACGGGCGTCGAGGAAAAACCGACTCGGAGCGGTATTGTAGGCCAAACGAGATGCCCAGGTGGTTTTGAGGAAGGCAAGGCGAGTCGTAGGCTATGTTATACTGTTCGAATAGCCACAGGATAGCGGTTACTTGTAACCAAGGATGCCGGCGATGTTTGATCTAATCCGCCTCTTTGAATTCTTTCTTCACATTTATAGCCCACCTCATTTTGTCTGTGACATTCTTCGCGTCTGTGACAGCTTGGTCAATTGCGGAATCATTTTGATTACTTTGCTCGACGAGTTTTCTGATCACAAGATCTTGACCCGTTTTGTATTCTTCGAATAATCGACTGAAGCGTTCCATGCGTTCGCGGCCAGCTGCAATTTCACGGTTCTTCTGCTCAATAATGACATCGAAACGACTGAGCTGATTCTGCCGCTCTGCTTCTCGAGCGGATAACTCTGCCAGTTCTTTGCGAAACGTGTTGAATCGGGTTTGATATTCCCGTTTGTCCCTCATACGGGCCTGAGACAAAGTCTCATACTGGGATCGTGCTTGCTGAGCTGTCTCCTGTGCCTCCGCAAGGGCACGATGATGCTCATTCCGCTCCTCTGTAGCAAGTTGTGTGGTTCTCCGAGCGTCCTCTTCGGCCTGCATGCGTCTTTGTTTTTCGCCCAGAACTTCGGCTTTTAGGTCTTCAATTTTCCTATCTTTCCGATCAACGGCGGCGAGATTCATCTCATACGCCTGCTCCGAGTTCCTTAGCCGCTCCATAACAGTCTGTAGTTGCTGTTTCAGGGCCTCGTTCAGTCGTTGTGCCTCTTCCGCGCGAGACCGCTGGAGGCTGCATTCGCGGGTAAGGCGTGCGATATCCTCTTGGAGATTGTGAATAACTCGACCGGACTTGCCGGTCATCGCATGTCCCACTGCTGAGGACCATTCTGCCGCGGTGGATGCTCCGTTCATCGTCGTCGACGGAGATCGTGAGCCTACATCTAATCGTAGAAAGCGGGTTATGGTAAGCTGCAGGAATGGGGACTGATGACAAGAGATATTCGGGAACGCGCACGCACCAGATATATTATCCGCTGAGACAACGGGCTGTTTCTCAGGTGTCGAAACGGCTGCGTCAAAGAAGCCATTGCATTGGTGCATGTTCAAACGGGGTTCGACAGTTGTAAGTGAGACTTGCGGCGGAGGTTCTGCTGGACGGGTGGTCACAACCAATGGACTGTCAGCAGATACCCTTGGAAGAGCCCAAATGCTTTTCACCATCCTGACATGGTCCATTGCGTGTAAGCAAAGTGGCTCCAGCAGGAAGGCTGGGGAGCTTGAGGGGCCAGGGATGATGAAGCGAATGTTGCAATACCACCAGATGAATCCGTTTTCCTCCTTGTTTCTTGGACTGATTCATTGGTTTGAGGTTGTTCGTGTTTCTTCATCGCTCACGCATCATTGCAGGGGTTCCAATGCAAATAGGTCATACGAAAACCAATGTCGATGCGATCTGGATGGAGTATGTCGCTAGGGATAGAAGAACGATAGCGGATAATGAATGCACATCGGGACAGCAAGTGAATGGATGGCGCCTTTGTTGTTTTCGGATGGGAAACGAATCCAGATGTTTTACCAGTTAGGAAAAAGAAAGACGAGTTCGAAACACAATGAAACAGGCGCACACAAATGAATGGGTAGAGAACTTGTATTCGCAAGAAGTGGTTAAGAAAGTTTGGACGACAGCCTTCTTGATGTTTGAGTTGTTACCCGCTCCCTTAGCTAATTTCAGGGACGAGAATAGTGATGTCAGCAACCCCCATCACCACAACCGCACACCAGCAGAGCCCCAACCAGCCTGATCTTTCATGAATCCTCAGGTCCTCGCTTTATAATGCCAATAATAACGGTCAACGGAATAATTACTGTGTACGGAGTGTATTCAAATCACTTGTACTGTATGTACCGCGAGTGTGCAGGTGAACTCACTGAACTGGTCTTACTGTGAGATATTACCTCTTCCGTATTTCAACGTGCACCAAGACAAAAGTGTTTTATAATAGTAGTACTACATCACGCAATATACGGTGCACGTCCAAGTTGACCCGTCGAACGAAATTGAAAATGAAAGCCTACCCAGGAAGAGTTGATGTCCATACACAGGTAATTATAGTTTCTACGCGTACAGAGTACTCCGTTCGACAGGTTGCTGAATGATGCTGTAGAGAACCTTGGGCTGCGGGCACGACGGCTCTCACGGTTGTGCCACCGAGATGCATAGGTATGGCAGTTCTCGCCATTGCGACCATTTTAACGAAGCACCAAGTTGGTAAAACAAGCGCCGGGTTTCTCCCACAAGGACCAATTTGGTCAGCTTCTCTGATTAAAAACTTGTATTTTGGTGCAAGAACAAACGTAGTTTAGTACGTTTAAGAGAACGCGAATCAACTCAGTATCCTCTAAACATTTCTTGAGACGCTAAATTCTCAAACGAACATGAGAGTGCTATAGAAGTCTCTTGGTCCAGTGACTTGGGAACCAACCGTTACTGCAGCTCCAAAGAGTAGAGCAAGTCGCGAGTCAACGGAAAAAGATATGGAGAAAAAAGCCAATGCATTCTTAAAGGAGCCAGACAGCCGGAAGTTAGGAGAGGCTAAATGGTAACTGTGAACGCAATCGATGGCCACTGGTCCATTGATACATGGAAAGGGAGGAGAAAGCGAGAAAAATCTGTCCATTCAACATAATATTAGGTGAAAAAATAATCCGTGATTAAGCTTCTTCAACGTGGGTTCTTAGAAAGTATTCGCCGTTGATAGGAATTGGTCATAACAGGGATAAAAAGTATGGGGGCGTATTGTTAATATCCCACCGAAGAAAATAAAAGTTAATCTAGTTCAGATACGCAAATGCGGCGAGGACACCAAGGATCAGCGCAGCAGGGCTAGACAGAATGGCTGAGGCAGCATTTGGAATATCGGTTGGCAGAGAGGTCTCAGTTGGGGAAACAGTTGGAGTCAAGGTAGCACCTCTGGTGCTGGTCAGACCGGGAGTGCTGATCGTGGTGTTTCTGGCGATGGTGGTACCAGTGCCTCTGCTGATATAAGAGCTGGAAACACCAGTTGTCATTCTGATGGTGGTGGTTGGAACGATGGAAGAAGAGCTGCTGATAACAGTGCTGAGAGCAGTGCTGGACGTTGCGGCCATTGATGTTGCGGTAGAGCTTTCGCTAGTTGGGACAGCAGTGCCAGAGCCACCAGTGATCGCGAAGAGGCCGGTGTAGTTGATAACTGAGCCCTGGTTGATCTGAAGAGCGTAGTCAGGGCCATCGACGAGCGAAGATGACGGGGTCCAGATGTATGATCCCCCAGTTGCAGATGCTGCGAAGCAGCACGAGTTAGACAATCATTGCTGAACCTTCTCCTGCCATTGAAATCAAGAACTTACAAGTCAGAACAGCAACGTCCTTGAGATTGCCGCTAGGACCCTTCCGCAACTTGATGGTAACAGGCTACCCGATGTTAGCATCAACTTCGTTGCAGAGTGAGAAGCGAAGGGAGAGATATTCCATACCAGCGTCGCATCACCACCAGTCCATGTTACTGTCACTGGCTTCCCAACCTGAACATTGCTTGGGAAGGATGTGAACTGCAAAGTACCTTGCGCGACAGTAGACGCGACAAGAGCGGCACCCGCAAGCAAAGCCTTGAAGAAACGCATTGTTCTAAAGATTCAGACGCGTGAAAAAGAGTGACTATGGCGGGAAATGACTGATCTATCAGGGGGATTGAACGAGAGAAGAAAAAGATAGATGCAGACGAAGTCCTGGAGATTAGAAATGAGTGTCTTTAAGAAGCAGCGCAGAAAAAGCAGAAAAAGGAGTGTGAGGGCGATCTGAATGCAAGAAATCAGGAAAGGAATGAGTGTGTTTTCAGCAAGAAGCCCAGGGGTGACGGACGGGAAAAGGGATGTCGATTTTCGACAGGAGACGGCAGGCCATCTTGGGAGGAGAGTTTTGATGGCTTGGGCCAGTTTGTTCCCCTCGAAGCTTAAGATTGCGCGAAGGCATTGTTCACAGTTCGCGGCTTTTTGCGAAATGTTTTCATTGGGCCCTGTCGCCCATTGCTGGCTGCTATCCCGGCCTAATTTCCGCTAGTCTGGAGAAACGCAATCCTCTGGAACCTGGAAATCCCATGGGCACTAGGCGTAGACCACCACTAGCGGGCTTATGGTGCAGCTGTGAATGGGCGGTGGCAGATTTGTTTCCTACCCCTGCAGTCCGTTTCTCAAGCCTGGGGCAACACAGAATCAGGGGGAAGACGATCTGGCTGTATCACACAGAGCTGCATCGAGGTGATGATGCGCAGATTCCCATCATCGGGTATTACTTATTGAGACGGGTACTCCGTAATCTGTGTGCTATTCGATGAAACTTTAGGCCTCGCACATGTGTGCCTTCTGGAACTCCTCCCAAGACGAGTCTTTATCGTGGCAGAATACGGAGTACATAGCCCTTTCTATCCAGTATGCCCCAAGGCCTTGGGGCGGGGAGGAGAGGCCTGGATTATGGGTGTGAAATGGCGATGTACGCGTTTTCGATGGGGCGTCGTCGGTGTGCAGGCCTCTGTGTGGTCTTCTTCAGACTGTTCCTGTGTGGTAAACAAGTGACATAAGAGTTGGCTAATTAACTCATAACCGAGGAGCTTGTTCTGGCCAGCCAGTGGCGCTGACTAGCGGTTCGTCCCGTCGAATGGCATTTTCGATAGTTGCTGGAGTGGTGTCACTACTCTCAATCACCCGGTCGCGTGACGGTTCACAATTCGACATACAAATTTGCCTATCAATTCCAACGGGAGAAATAATGGGAGCATCATAAGAGGCGAAAGGAAACCCGCTGTTGGCCCTTGAGCGAAAACCCAGACCTGCCCTTTTTTCCAGGCTTCATCCACTCAGCCTTAAACCGTTTTAATGTTCATCTCCGAATCAGAGCTCGCCCTTGAGGCCACGAGAAGGAGCGCAACAGGCTCAGTCCATACAAACATGTTTCCTCTGTTTGGTGATCAAATTGAGTTGCCACGTTGGAAACAGCGCACTCGCAGCATCCATTGCTTCTCCGCGCTTTGAGTTCCGTGTCGTCTCTCGATGTTGACGGCTTCTGGCAGATGATAACAACATGTGAATGGACCAACACAGCTCCATTAAGTTCCGGGGGGAGTTTGTCTGGCATAACCACGGAGCACGGCGGACGGATAGAATGCAGGTAGGCAGAACCATGAGGTCCAGGGACCACTGATATCAATGTCACTCACTTGGGGACGGCTCTTCCAGCCTCTTGAATCCGTGATTCCCTGACGAGACACATTGCTTGGAGAATAAATCCAAAGGTGCATGCCCTTGAAGAGGAATATCATGATTAATTTCGGATTCGAAGCTTCAGCTATGTTATACCCCGAGGCCTTCAACCGCCTGAGGGACCGACGCTGTTTCCATCTCTGGGACAGAAGTGTTCGACAGCTTTGCGATACATAGGTTCTGGAGTTCGTCGAAAGATTATTCAGTTAATATCGACACAAGACGAGAAGAAATCACCGTGGACCATGGTCACTAGAGTCAAAACCACGTGCTGCTCTTCTTCTGGACTTGTTGCTTCAGCATTTCACACATTGAGCATTCTTTGATGCTTGCGGCGCAATGCGTCTAAGTCTCTGGAACGCAAGTTGATCCTTCCTGTGCTTGGAAATGCGTGACAGGCTTTCTTTCCAAGAAAGCGTGAGAATCATGTTACTTTGCGTTGCGCGAACAAGATATTCTTGTCAGCACGTTTGCTCGATTTGTTTTTTTGCTTCCGTCTTGTTCTTCTTTTCTCTGAAGCATATTCTTTCTTCATACCACCTATCTATCCGCATCTTACCTGTGCATCTTCACATTGTCATTCGCTAAGCAAAGAGTATAACTTTGATATTTGACACTCGTTAAACATTGACTGTTCACTCGTTACTTCATGGAGTCTGTTCAGGCCAATCCTCTGAAGCTATATTGCACCCTCCCACTTCTCCCATCAAGACCTCGCGTCAAAAACTCCTCTTGCGCCGTCGAGTGCCCTCCATCTCCCCCCGGGGATCATGTCCGATGCCAGGCCGACAATGAGTCCCCAGTGTCGCCCACAGGTTTCGACGGCGATACGGTCAATTTTCAGTCAGAGCCACCAGAAGCAATTAGGAATCTTCGTTATTATGCAGCCCGGGATGTGGAAACGTGCCGCGAAGTTGCTATTACACTCGAGCTGAATCGAATGCGCAAGTCACGCATAGGCTTGCGGAACTGGATTTGTTTCTGGGAGCGGATCTACAAACATGCCCTTGCCGATAGCATTCGCAATGCTGTCAGCATGGCATTCGTGGAGATGGATCAACTATTTCGCATGACGGTACAGCAAATATGCGGTGTAACCAGCAGCACTCGCAAGCGAATGCTTCGGATGAGGACCGTGCACGAAGCAAAAAGCATATGGCGCCAGATGGAAGTACGCATTCTGCGATTTAGGAGCATGAGACGATATCGCGCACAGATCCTCTTTGACGAGCTGAGATGCAACCTCGAAACGATTCCTGTCGACGTGGCAGACGACCTTTTCAACGACCTTAAGAGAGGAGTGTTTGCCCTCGACCCTGTTGGCGACTACCATCCTGGAGATCTTGAGGCTGAAGAATGGGAAAAGAAAGTCGACGGCAAGATCCAAGCTGCCGCATACGTTACACAGCAGCCGGATCTTCCTAACAGGCCTGGTTTCACTGATGATTACCAGAGGGTCCTTCACGAGGCTTCCACTGGATTTGAAGAGTATGATAACGATACTGATTCTTCCGTGACCGAGGGTACGGACTGGGAAAGCGGCGTCAGTACTGTCGTCGATTGTGAGCATTCAGAGGTGGTCTAAGGGCATTAAACGCGCAATTTCTTGCTCCCGTTTAATACGACGATTTGCTATTCGGTCTAAAAGGGTCTTCCTGTCACATATTGGACTTTCAATTATTATCCTTACACCTGGATGCTGTTTCGTTCACTCTTGTGTCGTTGTATGTTGTTTGAAACAAATTTTATGGAATTGCGTTATGCGATTGCTTATGCATAACTGAAGGGTTATGAATCAGGCTACCTAGAAAAGCAAGCTCTCAGGTTTTACTATCAGAATGTTATTGTTTCTGTTAATAGAGCTAGGGATAGTCAAGGTAATTCATACTCAGTACGAAGATCATGGTCCTAAGAGCTATAAGAATACCAAGAATCATCCGTTTCAAGTATCGTTCGTATAGAAAGGCCTCATTTGAAATCCCAGAGTTGTCGAAGTAGGCTTCCAACCTCAGTATCGTTCCCATTATCATCGTCCAGCAATCGATCGGTGAATATTCTCTTCGGAATTTGAAACTCGACTACAGGAGGTTTCCTGAACTGTCTTTCCTCCTTACCCAGCTCAGCAGCTAATAACGCCTGGTAAGAATGGTCGAGGAAATCTTCTAGGTTATACGCCTGTTTGGTGAATTGTTCGGAGATTATTTTTGCTAGGGCAGCCACGTTAGGATGATAGTGTGATTGGAGCATCTCGATTTCCCACAGACTGCTTTCAATGGCGTCGGTAAGGGTGGGGTCCGGTTCGAGAGCGTCGAAGGGGTCGTCCATTCCATCAGCGTCTACTTCGGTCTTTAGAGATTCGTCTCGAATGACGCGATGGATCATGAATGTACATGTAGGGTGGGTTTTGAGGAGGTTGTATATCCATGGTACGATTGCCACAATTGCGGCGGGAGGAGCGTTGAGCGCCAAACGGGATAGCCGCTTTATAAAGCTTGCAACAAGCGTTGCAGGAAGATGGGTTGACGCTAAGAATGTGTCAAGGAGGCGGAAGAAGCGGGATCTATGTTTAGAGTGTAAGAGGTCGGCGTCTAGGAGGGAATAGAGTTTAGGGTAGAACTGCGGATAGTCAAGATTTTTGTGCTGGATAAGGTAGAACAGCCCCGAAAGGGCCAAGAGAGGAATTGAGCCGTCTTCGTTGAAGGAATCGGTTAAAAAGTCCATGAGAAGCTCTGGTTTTAGGAACCACGGGGCAATTTCGTGCGTCATCATCTGGAGAAGTTTTTTGCGAAGATGTCGTTCGGGCCCGTTCGAAAGAATAGATAGCCAAGCGGACTGGACTCGTTGCCTGTACGGGTTCACAGAAGAAAATGGCGCTTTTTGCTTATTACTAATTTTTGATATATCGGTGTAAAAGTTGTCAAACTTATGGTTTATTGGGGGTGGTGTCCCAAGTTGAGAGAGCAGATAGACAGCATTCTCTAATTCAGTTGCGGAGCGTTTCGGGGATGGATAATTCCTAGAGAAAAAAAAAATGTCAGTCACATTTAATATAAAGATCGGGCGTATAATAATTTGACGTACGAGAGCCACAATGCGGTGTATACGCTGATATCGTGATATTCCTTCAGGTATTTGGTCGCGAACGCCTCCCTGACTTTATGGCCGTCTTGCGCTTCGACGATGGCGGCAAGTATACTGTTGAAAAATGCGCCGTCCCATACATGGCTCTCGCCCCCATTATAATGGACAGAATGTTCTTTAAGTAGTTGCATACATAGTGTGAGCGCCGTGACCTGAAAAAAGCCCTTTTAGTAACAGGTTTGAAATGAATGTAGGGCGAGTACGTACTTGAATTGGTGCGTTCGAGTCCTTGAGAAGCGCAATCAATGCAGCCTGGTATTCATGATACCGTTCTCTCAACCAGGTGACCAGTATCAGGTCCTGCTCGCTTGCGCCCTTTGGTTTTTGGAGTTGCCCTCCAGCCAGCAACCGGCAAAACACCCGACAAAGCGATACTGCTACAGTAGTATTGGACCGTTCATCATCAAGCATAGACAGGAGGGTCACAATGTTGTTGTAGTATTTGCGCGATTCCGAGATTTGGTCCTCCAGTTTTTGAATCTGTTGCTTTTCCGCATCTTCGGTGTTGCTGATAGCTCTGCGCTTGGTCACAGTCCGGACTGAATCTTTTCCACTTTGCTTGCGCTTTTTGGAAACTTGGGCTCCATCCATGAGGCCCGGCATATCGACGCTTGGTTCAATAGCAATGATAACACTGCTGGACAAAGGAGAAGTTCTGGATTGAAGCAAATCGCAGCACTTGCTCGCGGGTCTCCGAGAGATAAAAAAGTAGCCCCAGCGATAAACGACCTTGCCGTTTCCGGTTAGCGCCTTCCTACACCCGAAGGTCAAGAATCAACACCATCCAACGTCCACCCGTCCACCATCAATCAGGTTCACCAAATTCCACGCATCACAATGGCGTCGCGATTGGCAAAGAGCGCTCTTGGTAAGCCGGACAGCCAAGCTGAAGCCATGGAATGGCATTTTCGACTCTTACTGACCCAATTGGCGTACAGGCGCTGCTCGTGTCCGGCCTGTCCTTTCTTCCCGAACCCTTCCTGTTATTGCCCCGGTTACCTCAACTCGGTTTGCGTCCAATCTTCCCGCAGAAGATCCGAAGACCAGGGCTCAATCTATCATCGATGCTCTGCCCGGCAACTCCCTGGTGTCAAAGACCGCCATCTTGTCCGGAGGTGCTGGTCTTACCATTGCCGCGATCAGCAACGAACTCTACATCGTAAACGAGGAGACCGTTGCTGCTTTCTGTCTTCTCAGCGTCTTCACCGCCGTCTTCAAGCTCGCCGGTCCTTTGCATAAGCAATGGGCAGACGCGCAGATTCAGAAGCAGAAGGACATTCTGTATGCTGCCCGCGCTGATCATGCGAATGCCGTCACGCAACGTATCGAGAATGTCAAGCCATTGAGCGAAGTCGTCAGCGTTACGAAACAACTTTTTGAGGTTTCCAAGGTCTGCTAGCATGATTAATTCGAGAGGTATGATATCGCATTGCTAATCCATGTCTCAGGAAACCGCTCGCTTGGAAGCCCAGGCTTTCGAATTGGAGCAACGCACCGCTCTTGCCGCAGAAGCTAAGAAGGTTCTTGACTCCTGGGTGCAATATGAGAGCCAGGTCAAGCAGCGCGAGCAGCGTGAGCTTGCGGAAACTATTATAGCCAAGATTCAGAAGGAGTTGGAGAACCCGAAACTCCTTCAGCAGATTCTGCAGCAGAGCGTGGCTGATGTTGAGAGTGAGTGGGAACATGCCGGTTCTGATATCTATGTACTAACGATATATCCCAGGAATTGTTTCATCAAAGGCTCAATAAATTCTCGCTTTTACGTGATACAACGTCTGGGCTCTCAATTTTGTGTACAAAATTTCAGAAATAGAAACCATTTCATCAGCATGCTGGCCTGCTTTTTGCTTGGAAGGTCTTCGGATCTGATCCCTTCTATACCATTACCATATCACACAACTGGGTGAAGATCGTTCGAGAGCCCCGTCTAGCCGGAAATATCCTCTAGAATTCACCGACATATCTCTTCGCGACACCTGGCTTTGCTCTCACCAAGTTGTACTGTACTAGCTATTGTTGAGCTATACGTTCTTAGTTCTCCTCTTATCCGGTGTGAGAATAAGCAACCCTGTGGAAAGCGTTCGCCGGTTACCAACCAGCCGTTCCAACTTCGCCTTATCACCCTAAACGCTCGCTTCTGGGCCTTCCGGCCAAATTCTATTGCCGATTTTGAGGTACTTTTAGTAAAATACGACAAGAAGATAGTCTCAACCGGCGGCCCTATTTCAGGCCAAAAGTTCTGTTTTCAGGGCTCATCAAACGAACGAGTCCTCAGAATTCCCGTCGCGTTTGCGAAGCGACGTTATACGTGCAACATTGAATAATCTCCAAAGACATATCACACGTGCTCGTCGTTATTGCCAAACGGAAGGCATTCCTCTCGACTGCGCAGTACTCTAATTAAGGTCGTCATTTGCACTGGACGCCTTTCGTCAATATGCCCATTATATCAAGTTCCAACGGTGGGTTTACGGGTTTGAATTTCTCAAATGTGCTTTTTTCACTTCCTAACTTGCCCAGGCGTCCATATTGGTAGCTCTTGTCATGGTCAATGAGATACGTGGTCGGCGCTATCATCTGTTGGCTTGATAGCAGGCGCTTGAGCCGATATTCCCATTTTTCGGAAGTTCTTCTTGAAACCAATCTGCGGGACTCTGGTGAGAGGTAAACGAGTCAACTACATAATCATCACTGAATATATTCCGTAGTAATCACTGGAAACGCATTTCATATAAGTAGTAAGGCAACTGTTCTACACATTATCGTTTTTTAGTGATCTTGAGCGTCTAGCTGAGCAGCCGAAGTGCTATTTATAGTTGATATTGCGGGTGAAGCCGCTTGCGAATCAATCCGCAGAGTTTCTCGTTCCTTGGAATTCTGGACGAAAGTCAACCAAAACTTCCGAACTTCTGATGGTCATTGGCTTTAGCAGTGGAGCTCCTCAAACGAGGGCGGCTAATGTCTTCGTTTGGACGAAGAGGCAGAAGTGCGTGTCTGTGTTCATGGCGACACCCAAGCCAGACACTGCCACAGGATGCCGCAGCGTTTCATCAGCAACTGAGGCGCTTGCGGGCTGTGTGTGTTTGACAAGAAGGAGGTCAACTATGACATATTAAATCAATGAGGAGTCTATTATTTCTCACATTTTCTTAATATCCACATTCTCTTGATGCGCATCGCGTTCAATTCATTTGACATCTTCATACCGCGTACGACTGCTATATATACAGGATACCCACTACCGCCAAGATGACATTAAAAGACCTTCTGAAGAAGAGAGATAAAGCTAAACATGGCGACAACCTACGCCCGCTCTCTCCCGGACTCGCACCACCAGAGTTTACATTTATCAGATCAGACACTCATACCCAGGAATATATCCAACCACCAAGTTTTGGCGACTCGCCAACCTCCCCCACCGCCGGTCAAGACAGGGGCTTTGGTCGCCTACGGCGTTCATCAAACGCTTCTGAACCGTCGTTGGGGCATAGAAGGTTGCCATCAAGTGAGAAGGGAGGAGAGAAACGTCTATCACACCGGCTACATTTAAATAGGACCTCGAGGTCTAGCAGCACTTCTTCCGTGAACATTCCCGCGGACTTACCAACTGTCAGGAATGATGGTGATGCGCAAGACAGAGAGGCTCAATGGGAAAAGCGTGCAACTCTTCTGGCACAAGGGACTGTCAAAATGATGCCACCATCACCATTGTCATCACGACAACGTCCGCGAAGCCCAAGTGTTGGGCGACTAAATGACCCTGAGGGTGATGTACGTGCATATCTTCTTTTCAGGAACTTTGTCATAGATCCTATGTCATGAAACTAAGTCTTGATATTTCCAGGTGAACATTCAAGAAGCAATCCGGCTACATGAGGCTGGAGGTATGTGGTGCACTGACCATTTAAATTTGGGTCGGCTAGTCAGTCATTGTTGAAGTATTAACATCCGGGTTAACAGAGCTGAGCAAGTCAACCAAAATGTTCGGTCGCCTTGCCGATCCGAACGGCCAGAATAATGCATTGAGTCAGGTTCTCTACGGTTTAGCACTCAGGTTAGGCTCTTCAAGGATTTATTAAAGGGGAAAAGCACCCTGAACGACTAATGTGACCTAGGCATGGATGGGGATGTGATTCGGACCCGAAACTTGCAATAACATACCTCTCAGCCGCAGCCGCCAATTCCGCGTCCATTGAGGCGGACGCTCTAAAAGCAGGAATGAAGAAAGGCGGTGCAGCCAAGGGTGAGCTCGTTCTAGCCATATTTGAACTTGCAAACTGTTTTCGTCACGGCTGGGGGGTAAGCAAAGATCCTATTGCCGCCAGGCATTATTACGAAACTGCGGCCAACCTGGGCGACACCGATGCGATGAATGAAGCGGCTTGGTGCTTTCTTGAAGGCTTCGGGGGTAAAAAGGATAAGGTAACGTAATCAAAGGCCTCTTTAAGAGATAGGATTGACCAACTTATACATTTGAATAGTTCATGGCCGCGAAATACTATCGTTTGGCCGAAGAAAATGGAAGTAAAACACTTGGAAACACATGGTATGTATTATACTTCATACACAACCCTGTGAGTTACAGTCCGTGTCTAACCATGGAGCTGCAGGATTTGGAAAGAGAAGTATAACCCCAAATAGCGAGTTTGGGGAGAGACATTTTTTATAGACCGTTACGAATCTCAACTCCGGTGCTCTTCTGATCACATTTAAGTCTGTGTGTCTGAAGCTGCTAAACCAAGTTGGCCGATTGATATCCCTGAGCATCTGACATATGTACTGTACTTCTTAATCATGTTTTAATGAATCGTTATGGTAAAACGGTAAAATTAGACACTCAACCCATCGACATCAAGTTGAGGGTGCCAGCGTCAGTATTTCTCCTATTGTTTTGCGAATTACATTCTTTGGCAGAAACCAGCAGCTACAGCCGGCCGCATTTGGTCTTGTTGTTTTTAGCAACTAAAATCTCATAATATATTCCTGAATTCCGGAGATCTATCTCCGTTGGCAGATGCCAAAAGCCACAATCTCAACACACCAGGGTTACGCACTTAGCCAGTTAGTTCTGCAGGGAATTGATCACATTTCGAATCCCGTCAATCTTGATCTTTCATGCTAGTAGTAACATAGGCTCAAGGTAATTCGTACTACCTGATTCAGAGAGCGAGAAACAACTCGAGCTTGACAAAGTAGCATAGCTCCATCTAGTTAGTTTGAACATATCCCAGTAAATTCACGAACTTCTCCCTTGTGCCATGATCGAGTATGGCGACCCCTGAAGCACCCACCTGTCTCCAAGTGCATATGGTCTAAACGCATCGCCTCAGTATATAGGAGACTGAGTGCCCAGGGATAGTTTTAAACCGTTTATTCCGTGCGAAGTGCTATGCACCGAGATTCGTGATAATATTTTCTTAACGGCAGCGCATTCGCAGATCACTTTGCAAGCGCCCTCGCGACTAAGACAAGCCGAAAAATGTAGAACTTTTGTCCTTACATTTATCGCACGGGCCCTGCGATAACTTCTCCTCGTGCCCTTCTGGAATAGACAATGGGTGGCTTGTGTGTAACACCAGACTGTTAGACTCAACTCTAAGAGAGAGCAAGGCTATTGAGGATAGACGCCAATCTTTTGTAGTCGTCAAGAAGTTCGGAGATATCCCCAACTTTAAGCTGCGCAGCATCTTCCAGCTCTATAAACCGCTTGATAGGCGGAGTCATATTTTCGGCTAGAATACCAGCTGCGCTTTCTGTTACACAGGATTTCTCACCCGAATCGGACACTGTTGAGTTCGGCTCGGTTGAACTCCTGCTCAAGCCGCGGATCATTCCGGGGATATGGTTCAAAGGGTTCAACGTGTTACCGAAGCTCCTCACCGAGCCAAACGCGGGATTCTGCGCTTGGGTATTTAAAGGTGGAAAAGTAGAGATAGGCGTGCCAGAGGTGGAATCAATGGTTTCTGGTGCCGCATCGGGTCGCTTGATAGGGCGGTCGCCAGCTGGCTTCCGACCCGCAACCAGATTAGCCAGCCTATCGTCTAGTCGAAGTCTTGTGGAGCTAGGGTCGCTGACGAGATTGTCATCCCTCGCGATTCCCTCCTCACTGGAAAAGTTATCCGGAATCCCAACAGGAGCATTGACTAGACGACGGGCATCATCAAGAGTCTTAGGCACGATGCCGACAGCATCTTCTGACCCTTCTCCCTGTTTGAGTTGGGCTTCTTTCAACCGACCAAACAAAAATTTGAAACTATTGTCAAGTGTGTTGCTAATATTTTTGATACCTTGATCGGCTGTGTTGCGCACCATGTCATTCGCTGCTCCTAAAGCTTTAGCTGGCGGCTGGAATATGCTGCTTAAGCGGTTTTGCGGAGATCCTGCGGCTGACGACCGTAACAGGGTGCTGGCTCTGGAACTTGGAGAGGAACCGCGATGTTTATTGAGCACTGCATCTGTCTTGACCGAAGAAGCCGAAGGACTGGTGCTTTTAAGGTGTGTCGAATCGTTTAGAGGTTGCAGTTTAGGAGATTGGCAAGCAGTAGGGGCCGGGCTATTTCGTACTTCGTCCGTACTGTTCAAATCAACGTTTTCTAAGAAGCTGATGGCCGCTTCTAGATTAGTGAGGCAGTATGCAGCCTCCCCATCAATTCGACTGGACGCGCGGAATCGCTGAATAAATAAAAGATTACTGACGACGTTCATCCTTTCCGGTGGCGACGTGACAAGTGTGTAAATGAGTGTTGGAAGGATCTCGTCCGCTGACGAGGTTGATGGTAGAACTTTTGTCAAACTGTCGACGATTGCCTTGTGTGCCGCATTAAGATGCTGAAGTTTACCCAGGGGAAACTTAACATCGTCCATTTGCATCAGACTTTGTCGTGCAGGTGCAAGCCAGTCATTTGATTCCACGATTTCCCCTTTGCTAACGGCAACATCAACGCCGAGGTCCTTCAGGCCAAACCCTACGACGGCCAGTGAAGCAGTCTTAGAGCGTAGCTTCTCATCCCTTACCTCGTCTAAAGTACTCCGATGGCGCCATATTTTGTCATAGACGGATTCACATACCCGCCTCTCTATGGCTTCCTCTAATGCCTGCCGCTTGAACTCCAGCAGTTTTCGCATCTGCCGTCTCTCGGCAACTTCTGTCGCCGTGAGCATTTGCTGCTCCGCAAAGTTCCTGCCTGATTCAACTCTATCCCCTTTCTGGGACGAACTTTTCAATGAAAAGGGGTACTTGGTATTGCTTGGCGGCTGAGAATTAACCGGAGTCGGAGAGGTCTTGCGCCGAGCTCGTGAAGCCAGAATTGAGATGTGAGTCTCAACGTGTGACGAAGCGCGAATATAAAATTCCTGGAACAGACTGGACAACCTATCTATTGAAGGCGGGGTGTCATAAACTCTAGCGCTCAGGGAATCAACGAATCTAGTTAAAAAAGGTTAGCCACACAAATTCCGCTTCAAGATCAACAAATTGTTCACCTATCAGTCAAGCTAATCATCTCAATCGGAAGCTCCTCAAATCGCTCTCGACGGCTTTCGCCTTGGACCTCACAAACGTCATCCCGCTCCTGTTTCTCACCGACCAAGTCGACTGAATCCCGTTTTTCAAAGATATCAAGCGCCATCTCAGTAGTGAATCCATCGGGAGACGCGCTCATAAGGTCTGAAGATTGTAGTGTCATGGCTTCGTTTATTTCTTTTGGACTAATTCTTGAGAACGGATTGGCCTTGCTAGTCCCTGTTGGAGTAGATGAAAGCGATGACTGACTGCTCTGCTGAGCTGCAGGAGCTTCGAGCTGTTCTTGGGGCATTTTTAACATTTTCAACGGCTGTGGTCAGGCGTTATCTTTCGATAGAGATGCTGTGATTGAGAGTTGTTTCCGATACTCTGTCACGTCTTTTTGAACTCGTATAGACGGCTGGCTCCAGGGCTATAAACCGTAAAGGATTGGCAGATCACATCGTATTCAAGAGAGAGGAACAGTGCCGATGAGGTTCGTAGCCCTCGAGAGTTTGCACGTTGCAACACATACCAGATGCGTCCGAAGCAGCTCTCGTTTGAGAACGCTTGATGTCGCTGAAGCTCGAGGTCAACGCGAAACGCGACAAATTACATAATCAGGGTTCTAGTGCAATCTTACATACAGTGGGCGTTCAGAGATCTGAATAATCCGCCCACCCCAACGAGTCGCGACGGACGCTCTCGCTTGAATCAACCACCACCATTTCACCAAACAACGATAGTATCAAATATAAATTGGGAGAGATGTAAAAAGATGGGTATTGGATATCACTCTGAAGTCACAGCGAGAAATTCGCTCTGGTACTGTGTATTTCACCACTGCAGCTACAAGGACTGTTCCACCCGGTGCTCCATACTCTTAACTACCTAACCTTAGCAACAATGGTCAAGAGTCACTCAAACGCTATCCAGAGAATGTCCTCCTTCTTCTTTACAGCCCTCATACAGAATTTAATGACAGGGTTCACCTGGTACGCATTCTACTAGAGTCGAAGACGATGTGTTCACGGTGATGTAGATGTCGCGCGGTCGACCACGAGCTACAGTTCCAGCTGGTTGAACTCAGCAACGAAACTTCCTAGGAATCTGAGTTTTGGCAGTTCTACTCGGCTACTCATGAGGAGAAAAACCATCAAATATTGAAGTATGAAGACTTCACTTCATGGTGTAGTCGTTGATCAAAAAAGGGGTGTCCCCCAGGCGGTGTTCTCGGGCTGCTGACTAATATTATTCAGATTTCTGAACGGGCACTGTAAGCAGAACCCCAACATGTCGTCACTCTGCGGCGAACGTTCCAGACGCCCCGACCAGTCAACTGATCCGTGCTCAACCCCAATGCATCGGCGGATGCGTCCTTTCTCTACACATATATGATTGCATATGATGACAGCGTATCTATGGAATTCCTATTTCTATCTCTCCTGGCTTGCCATGGTGGCCTACATGCTACTTTTCTTTTCACCCGCCTTCTCAACGGTGGTGTCTGCTACTGGCTTGAGTGTCTATAGGGACGTGCAAGTGCCTTTCGTCGAGCAGGGAGTCCCGCAATCCTCAACTCCACTCTCACGAGATGGCCTCGAATTTGTAAGTAGCTCGTCTGAATGATGCTCTTTGCCCTAGCTGGGTTTCGCTGATGAGGCTTCATCGATAGTCTCTTCGCCATGTCTTCCATCATGGCACTTATCAACACCCATCTCTGCACAAACGCCTTGATATAGACGCAGAGGCAAAAGTATGGGTAGCCTCAGAAGATGGTCAGAAATTAGATTTTGCTCCACGTTTCCGGGCCTCTTCTCGACCTTCCCGAATCCAGCGGCTTGCCGATAGACGAGTTGAGATGGTAGAAGCGCGGCTTGCAGCTGCAAGGAATCCCGAAAAAGCGGGCACTTTATCTCCGCCGGCTTGGGAAATAGACGACTTGCCTGGACCCGATGTAACGGATAAGGAGACTGTCCTGAATCTCGCCAAGATGACAGCAAATGCGTATATCATGGAGCCAGGCACTGAGAGGTGGAAAGATGTCTCGGGTCCATTCAACCATTCGCTCAATTTCGGATGGGAAACGGATGGCCTGCGAGGGCATATATATACAGATCCCATCAACTCGACTGTCGTTATCGCTCTCAAAGGAACTTCAGCTGCCTTGTTTGATGGCGAAGAGACAACTGCGAACGACAAAGTGAATGATAATTTGTTCTTCAGTTGTTGCTGTGGTCAAGGAGGCCAGTATTTCTGGCGCCAAGTTTGTGATTGTTACTCGTCGACGTATACCTGCAACTCGACATGCTTGGTGTCTGCTCTTCGTGATGAAAACCGGTATTACCGGGCCGCTCTTGACCTTTATGCGAATGTGACTGATATATACCCGAACTCAACAGTGTGGCTGGCCGGCCATTCTCTTGGAGGCGCGGTATCGAGTCTCCTCGGCTTGACCTATGGCTTGCCGGTCGTTACGTTTGAAGCAGTTCCTGAAGCGTTGCCTGCTTCTAGGCTTGGCCTGCCGGTACCACCAGGGGCTGACCCCGATACTCCCCAGGCGCGCGCATATACTGGTGCCTACCATTTCGGCCACACAGCTGACCCGGTATACATGGGCACCTGCAATGGAGCGACCTCTTTCTGTACCCTCGCAGGATACGCCATGGAATCCGCATGCCATACTGGACAGAGGTGTGTCTATGACACCGTCGAGGATCTTGGTTGGCGCGTCGGTATCGGCACCCACCGAATCCTTAACGTGATCAATGACGTCATTGAAAAGTACGATAGCGTTCCGATATGTGCCCCGGATACCGCTTGTCGAGATTGCTCGCTATGGAAATTCTTCAAGAGTAATGGCTCGCATCCGATTACATCAAGCAGCTCGACAACCTCTCCGATCCGGACGCGGACGTCCACTTGTGAAACGCCAGGGTGGTGGGGATGTCTCGATAAAACAACCACAACCTCGACTGCAACAAGCACTACTTCCGAAACAACATCCACAAGCACCTGCAAAACGCCAGGATGGTTTGGCTGTAAAGATCCCACGACCACCTCATCCATGCCCTCAACCTCTCCTTCTGCCACTCTAACTATTACTTCAATATCTACAACATTAATTCCCACAACGACGTCTTCAAGCAGTACGACATGCAAAACCCCCGGGTGGTTTGGATGTAAAGATCCCACGACTACCGCAACGAGCTCGACACAACCGCCTAGCTCATCCAGTTCGAATTGTGCCAGTCCAGGTCTATTTTGGGGCTGTCGGGATCCTACTGCTTCTACCACGCCAACACCTACTCTATCTCAGCCTACTGCCTAAGCAGCCCGTGGTTCTAAAGCTTGGTTTGGCAAGACACGCTTAGGCCGGTCTTCGTCAATAGAACAAACCCCGCGCTTGGTCGATATCGCCGAACCTTATTTGTCGGTGTTCACAGCACGGAGTTCGCCAACATACTTTTAAATCTCACGTGTGATGATGCTACGACTTGCCACCACTGCGTTGATCGTTCAGTTGTTATTTGTGATCTATATCTTTGAATATACCGTGCAGCTGCTTTTCAAGGCGTTTCTGAAGTTTGCTCTCATGTGTAGAGCTCGCATCATGGCATGGTTTGTTTTGGGGTTGGCGTGATTTGGAAGGTATGCTCCTGGAATCGTCTTCTTTTATTGATCTTGGAGCTACAGCAGGCTTTGTTTCTTAACCCATTGTTCTAGTCTACAAGGCTAGATTTCTGTTTCGGGCATTAATCGTTATGATTGATCGTCTAGTTATATCCTTCTTCTTGCCCGTCTGTTCTACACTTTGATACATATAAGAAATAGACTATTTGACAGGGAAGATTGCTGTTATCTGAAGTCGCAACAATCAAGGCGGATACATATATCTGGTAGTTATGATAAAGAAATCTGGTTACCGTTCGAAAGACGCGTGGATGGTCCTGTTGTGCATTCCCTTCAGAATTTCCGGAACTAGTTTCAAGATAATCAAGTGAAATAATGAAGGTTTAACAATCAAATGTCCCCGGAGGGCCTCTCAAAATCAGCCCGTAGGTCCGCGTGTAAATGGACACATAGACCGTTGCCCCTTTTTAGGCTTTCGAGATTCGAGGTTCAACTATCAAAACCTTGATAAGTTCACTGGCCGGATGGCAATGATTGGTAAATTTGATATCGGCGTTTCGGGCCGATGCCGCGATTGCAAGGGACAACTGACAACGTTTTAACACTGTGGTTGATGCCATCCGCCTTCTCTTCGGGATTGGTTTTCTTTCTTACTCCGGGGAGCAGCCATCACGGGCCCAAACATCCAGTCGCACGAAGATTCGAATATATATTGCTGGAATTTTGTTAGGCAATACGGGGTAGTTTGAGCGCAATAATTTGCAGTTTGGTAGCGTTTAAATTGGAAATCGCATAGAAAGGTCTTAATAAGCGGGCACAGAGTGGAGCGCATGCCCACGGTTTTCTATAAAAAATGGAATGCTTTGAAATCAAATCCCCACTACTAGCAAAACGTCCACCGTCGTTGATTCAGCAGTGTTCGATCTCGTTCGGGGAGGCAAGGTCCTAGCTTTCTGAATTTCGAACAGAATGGCGATTCGAAAAAATATATAGAGTCGTTCAGCCCGGGGTCTTTGTGAGTTAGCTATCGTAACACCCTTCTGAATACTAACTGTATCGACCGGCTCTCACAGAGAAAGCTATAAATACAATTCTCCTTTTTTGTCTTTGTGATTTTCCTTCCGCTGAAACAGCAGCCCCGCGATAGCAGTTATCCTTTGCATTGATATGGCGTCCATCTCCAAGACAATTGCTCTTGTTATTGGGAGCACACGATCTCCCCGAGTCGGATCCCATGCAGCGTCTTTTCTCCGCGAAAACATCAAACCGGCAGCTGACAAGGCCAACATCGACCTCACAACCGTCGACATTGTTGACTTTAAACTCCCAGTCTTCAATGAGAATGTTATCCCCGCAATGGTCCCCGCGAAGGCCTCGTTCGTTCACGACCATAGCAAAGCCTGGAGCGCGGAAATGAGCAAATTCGATGGATATATCATCCTGAGCCCGGAGTACAACTTTGGTATGCCAGGGGGCCTGAAGAACGCCATAGATTATTTGTACAACGAGATCAAGGGAAAACCAGTCTTGATCGTAACCTACGGCGCAAAGGGGGGAATATTCGCTTCCGAAATGCTGGAAAGAGTCCTGGGTGGTATGGGTCTAAAAGTATGCGCGACGCGGCCAGCTTTGCCCTTCCAAGGGCATGAGATGCCACAGGCGATGGTAGAAGGGGTCTTGGGCGATGCAACTAAAAAAGTGTGGGAGCAAGAGAAGACTTCGGAGCTTCTCAAGGGCTTTTCTGAATTGGAGTATGCACTTAGGGAAAGCTCAACATAATCGGATTTGATTGATGATATCTGCGATGCTAATGCATCCCTATGCTTGGACATCGAGCGCTCTTATACGCTCACGAGACGGTCGAGTATTTAGTTGGGGCAATGTGGTTAGACAAAAAGGGGTCACGGGTCATAGAACAAACTCTGTCATCGGATGGATATATTAGAGCACCTAATAGTACTGGAAAATTCACGTTATTCCTCAGACGAAAATGAACAACTGAAATTTTTCGATTCGGAGTGAGGGGTGAGGTATCTGTGAAGATCATCACGATTCAGCAAACCTCCTCTGTCTGCTGCAATATAAAGAGCTGCTATAGAATATACTGCTGAGGTATATTCGCCAGAAGGTAGTCTTTAACCTACCATACTATCTAGTATTTATTCTTCACTATGTTCGATCGAGATGGTGTTCAGAACTTCAGATATTCCTCGACTTCAGACGTGGTGGCCTTGTGGCTGATGATTGGCCGAAGCAACGTCAACCTTCCAATCCACCAGAACGTTGACCCCTGACCACACATCAAAGCCACGACAACGACAACCAGCTCTCAAAGCGATATGTGCATCTCGGACGACATGAGCCCGTGGGAGAATAAATGCCGTTGCATTCTGGCCGCACATGCTGGCACACGGTGCTCTGACTCGATGGACCCAGATTTCTTAACTAAAACACCTGACCGTCATCGGGGAGCTGAAACCTCATTCCATGGATCTGTTGATGCTGCCCGGTCAAGGAACCGCATGCCATCGCAGGGACCGTGCAAAAGCAGGAACTGAGACATGGACAAACCTAGCTTCTTGGATAAGGCCGACCGGTCCTCGTACGGTACTCTCTGGAAACTAGAGCTCCATCCCTTTGCCGTTGTTGGCGGCCATGTGTTCGTTTGATAGGACGAAGCTTGAATAGAGCTTACGGTTCCTCGGAGGAGAATGGCAATCGCGGGGTTATCTGTCGTCGCTATCAGCAGATAAGAGTTGACCCCTCCGTTCATCGTGGCCTTCATATGCCTCTTGCCTTGCACACTGACAAACGGTTTTCTACATGCTCGGAGCAAGTTCGCGATTTGCCTGTTCGTGATGATATCTTCCATGAAAATGTTGTTCCCAGGTCTGCAAGACCTGGATCTTATATCTATCAAAATTTCTTTATTTGCATTTTTGATAGTAATATTCGTTCTATTCATCTTTTTGCTTAATGCGCGCGGTCCAAAGGAAGTTTTAAATAATAACCTGTTGTCATATGGCACCTTCTTTTACGCCAATTTTCTCAAGCCATTCAGCTCCTCAAGTGAAAGAAGCCAGAAACATGCCCTGGAGAGTTTCTATAAGACACAGGTATGTAGCCTTGAAGCGCGGACCAGGCTCTAGCGTTGAGAGCATTGAAGGGCCTAATCCCGCACTAGGCGAATATCTATGATTCAACCCGCAGGAGACTCCTCAGGGGCAGGGAAGACATGCTCCGATTACTAGCTGCACAGCTAGAATTCAAAGCAGGCCAGCAGCAAGGGCTTGTGTGGGTAGATGTAAGCGATGATGGCTCGAGTCATTTTGAAAAGAAGACATGCTTATTATAAGTTCAGATCGGTGGTG
Organism: Aphanoascus verrucosus; assembly: GCA_014839905.1. Classification (NCBI taxonomy): domain Eukaryota; kingdom Fungi; phylum Ascomycota; class Eurotiomycetes; order Onygenales; family Onygenaceae; genus Aphanoascus; species Aphanoascus verrucosus. The sequence continues at coordinate 141,326 of JACRYM010000046.1, read as the reverse complement.
GAACAGGGTCCGTCTAAGCCATTCAAAGGTTGAGGCCGTTCTAACATTTTGAATGCAGCTATAACATTGAGGCTATGGCGGCCTTTGTACCGGTCGAAACTTTCTTCAGCCATGTGTATTTGGTTGACCTCTCGCCATCATTATGTGAAGTTGCACGACAAAGGTTTGCTCGGCTGGGCTGGAAGAACGTATCAGTGGTCTGTCAAGATGCAAGGGAGTTTCGCCTACCAGCCGGCACAAGTTCAGATACTCGCGGGGCACATCTGATAACGATGAGCTATAGCCTCTCTATGATACCTGGTATGTTCGTTATGTGGTATATAGCAAGATCAGCTACTAACCACATAACCACGTTCAGACTATTATAGCGTTGTCGATTCATTGTCATCGCTTCTGAGCCCGTCCGGAATTGTGGGTGTGTGCGACTTCTACGGTGAGAACCAATTAAGGTCCTTGATTGTGGCGTACTGAAGTGCTAAAAACCACGAAGTACAAAGTATAGTGGACTTGTCCGCCCGAAATTACACTGGTGGCGCGTTTAATCGGCATGTGAACTGGCTCGGAAGGGTCTTCTGGCGTGCTTGGTTCGATGTCGACCGCGTTAACCTTGAGCCGGCACGACGGGATTATCTAGAGTATCGATTTGGAACGGTTATATCCGTCAGCGAAAGGAACTACCTCCTTGGAGGTATTCCTTACTATATATTTATCGGTTGTCACAAAGATACTCCCGGAAACAGCGAAGTTCTGGCTAGACTGGATGCCGCCTTTACAGAATCCCCTTACCTTTCGCCCGCCAATTATCGCAAAGAATCGTCTAAGGCGGTAATACAAGGCATTCGGGAGATAAGGTCCAAAGCATATGAAGCAGCTGTTGTCAACCTGAGCTCAAACCTGCCGCTGCCTTCGTCCTTCTACCAACATCATCATTGGAGGATTTGGTATGATGAACTTCATCCAAAACACACGCAGTTTAACAACGAATATATCTACGCATTTACATGGGAGGATCCTCGTGTTGATCACCGGCTCTTGCGAATCGGTAGCGATGACGTGATTCTCGCCATATCAAGCGCCGGAGACAACATACTTGATTACTTGCAATACAGCCCGCGAAAGATTCATGCCGTTGACCTTAATCCGAACCAGAACCATCTCCTCGAGCTGAAAGTCGCAAGTTTCACAGCCTTAGGCTACCTTGATGTTTGGAAGATCTTTGGAGAAGGCAAACATCCGCACTTTAAAAGCCTTTTGCTATCAAAACTTAGCCCTCACCTTTCCAGCCAGGCTTTTCAATTTTGGTTGGATCACAGCGATGTTTTCGCTCGCGCGTCTGGCACAGGATTGTACGAGACAGGCGGATCACGCCACGCTCTCAAAATGGTTCGCTATCTTTTCAATTTTTTTGGACTACATACAGACGTAAAGAAGCTCTGTCAGGCACAAACCCTGGAGGAGCAGCGTCAGATATGGCCTCGGATACGAAGGGTGCTCCTCAGCAAGCCTTTACACTGGGCCATTGTGGGAACAGAGTGGTTTGCTTGGAAGGCTGCGGGAGTTCCAGCCGCACAGAGAAATATGATCGTTTCCGACTTCATGGCGAGACATGGACTATCCGGTGGGGTCCGAAAATCATCAGACGTCAGCGGCCAAGCTATATGGGAATATGTCGTTGACACTCTGGATCCAGTTGTCAATGACACACTGATCAGCGATGACAACTACTTCTACCTTTTATGTCTTCAAGGCAAATATTCAAGACGGTATGCACCCTTCAAACCCAGGTCAACCCTTGCTCCTTACTAACGAACTTTTAGTTGCCATCCACGTTATTTAACACCCAAAGCTCATGTGAAGCTTTCTACCCCGGGAGCTTTTGATGGCTTGCGTATTCATACGGATGAGATTAACGAGGTGATTGCGAGAATAACCCCTGGGACACTTACTATTGCAGTGGTAAGCGCATATCGCTCGGCCAATTGTGAGAGTGAAGTTGACCAAAGGATTCAGATCATGGACTCAATGGATTGGTTTGACCCTAAAGGAACGGCAGCGGCCACTCAGGCCAAGGCATTCAATCACGTCCTCAAGCTGAATGGCCGTATTTTACTCCGATCCGCATCTATTAAACCTTGGTATGTTGAAGTGTTTGAAGCCCATGGCTTTACATCTCGACGTGTGGGAGCTAGATTTCCGGGGTCTTGCATTGACCGGTGAGTTTACTATAAGCGGCTTTGGTCACTCTTGATTCTGACGGCATTGTTATAGTGTCAACATGTACGCATCAACATGGATTTTGACGAAAGCAAAGGAGCTAGCTCCAAGCTCTGAGTATATCCAGCCGTTGAAACTGGAGAGAAGCTTAAGCGCTTCATCTGGTAGTATGGACGATTTCGAAATTTGAGTAATATGTCCCCCTGAACGGTAATCAAAAGTTACTGAATGTTTGATGGTCCAGACCGACTTCTCTAGCATGCTTCTAGACGTCAAATAGCTACAGTATTTACATATCTTTCAATGATATGAAACTTGACATCTCAAGATATACTCCGATGGTGGATGTCGCGCGAATGCCGAGTAACGGTGGTCTGTCCAGTCCGGCTCGGTGATGCTGAGCATATTGTCCGTACGCTTTTCAGTGACCTGTTTATTCTCCTCTGGCCGCGAAGAGAATCGCCCCGTCGAAACGTTACTCGAGCATTCATATATCGTACAGAGCATGAACAATGAATTGCGCTCTCGCGCCTTTTCCTCGCCGGAATGACATGTTATTTTCATCCTCATACGCATTCCGCTTGGACCCCCTGTATGTCAACTCCGGAAACCCCGCTGATTCTCGTTGCAATGTCATATTCTCTAATGGTTTTGTTGACTTTATAGCCTTTTCAGATGTGACTGGTGAGCGGGCTGCGCACTGTTGCATCTACAACAAATAATCGCTTGGTTGCGCCAATCCCCTGAACCGCATATGTGAAGTTCAATGATCCCGTAGCAGGCTCAGGAGTACACCTTTCTTACACAGTTTAATGACCGCCCGCTAACTTGAATGTGGGACAAGACTAAAGCATGCGGGCTCTTCCGATTGGCTAGCATGGTGGCCTGCCGCTATAAATAGCCCGTTGTAGAAAAATGGGGCCTTTAGCGCGATGTTTTCTTATATCGACAACAAGAACACAAAACCACAGGTTTGGACATGCACTGACTCACAGTCATGAGGAATCTTCCGCCAAAGGCCAGTGCTGGTGAATTATCAGTTTTTAAAATGATAGTGCAACAACGCTAATGCCCTAACATGGAATTTGATGGCGTTCCCTTTCGGGCAATTTTAGCGAGTGTTCTGTTGATTGCCCCCAGGCATGACTCTGTGCTTTTCACAACTACAGACGCGTCTCATCAACAAAGGCCACAACTACCCACAAAGATAGTTTTTTGTTCATTCATTTACTTTGCTTAAAGGCTCGTCCTATCTCTCTTTGCCGTTCTACTTGGTCATTACCCATTGCACTGAGCACTCATTGACCGACGTGGATAAACCATGGCTCCTATAGACGCCATTCCCGTTGAGCTCCTGAACCAAGCTCATGGTTATCTCCAGAACTCCTCCACTTCATTGCAGAATTGCTCTCTTGTCTGCCGATCATGGCACTCTTCTGCATCACGGCTACTTTACGGCAACATTGTTCTCACACAGTCGAATATTGCACGCTTTATTCGACAGTTCAATATCATCTACAGGCCGCTCGTCAGATGGTTAACTCTCCGTTTCGATCCGAATGATTTCTCTGATGGAGAGAAACGTGTTTTGTTGCTGTTTAACATAGAGAAGCTCTCTGAGATTATTAGCCGTCTTTCACGTCTTTCAAGCTTTTCGTTCTGTATCAGCAATTGCCGTCTCGCTACCAAGGGACGCCTTTCCCATGACACGCTGATGACTCTGCTTGATGCGTTGCCTGAGAGTGTCGTCAACCTGGAGATTGATACTGGAGGAGTCGATGCTCTGTCGATCAGAGTGGAGGAACATCTATGCAACACGGTTCGCCGTCTCCTACCCCGGATGAGACATGTTCGACTTCGACTGCATTATCTTTGTTCGTCACTTTTCGGAGAGGGCAGTCGTGTTCCCCATCCTGAAATCGTGCCCATAATACGTCCGAGAGAACCATTTCGCCCTATAGCACTCCCCAATCTCCAAACGCTTGTGGTCAACTGTATTGGGAATGACGCAATGGTACCAGATCGATGTGATGTGGCTGCTATTTTCTTGTTTCTTACCCACTATTCCCAGTTTAGATTGGCAGCCGCTTGGGATTCCGTGAAGGAGGGCTTGAGGCTGCTGGTTGAAATTGGCCAGCATTCGCCCTCAGCAAAATTTTGTTTGATTCGGTCCTTGCCAGCTACCATCAATGACAGGCGCCAATATACCACTTTGACATGCGCAGAAATGGTTTCAGAAACGGCCTATGTTTATCCATATCGCTCGATTGGATACTCCCAAGAGTATAGCATGCTGCGCACGCCAGATCAACAGGAGCTTATTATACCGAATACGGCCATTCCATTTTTTGCAGAAGGTGAATTGTGGAGGAGCACGGTTAGCGGAGCTCGTTTGCCTGCTTCGTTACTTACACCGCAAGAGGGGAAGTCGTTTCTTGCCGAAAATGTCGAACAAGAGAGACTACCAGTTCAGACTTCCGCAAGATGGAGAGCGATGACTCAAAACCCCCCGTCGATTGAGCTATGGGTCAATGAAGCTGTTGCAGGTACCAGGTTGCTAGAAGCGGAAGTCCGGGGACCCCTAACATATCTCTCCGATCAGCTAATCCTCGAGAGAACTCCGCGGGGGTTTGTAAGAAAGGATTCAGAGTACTACCGCACTCTTCACAGAGAAACAAATTCCAGCGTGCCACCCCAGTAATGCGCTTGGGTATTCCTTCACGATAGGGCATATTCTAGTCGGGAGTATGAGAGGGGCGGCCATGGGGATAGCCAGTTGTTTTATTATCCGGGCATCCTGAACTCAGCATGAACCGACAGATAGAGTAACACGACAACGGAGATTGCATCGTTTTGGAGGACATGCGTCAAGTAGGCGAACTACTTGGAGACGGCGCATTGAAAAACGCACGCACGAGATCGATTCAGAAAGAGCTTGTTTTGCACAGGTATTGTTGTGTGAACGTTCACGCGGCTGCCGAATTTTCATGAACGAAACATACTGTATGAATAATGTGAAAAATGCAATGATTTTACCATTTCCCAAGTAGTTTAATCCAATTGTTGGCTAGACCAAAGATATGAAAACGGTGCGTCGTCAGTCAATGGCAAACTGATTTAACATCACGACATTGGCTCTTTAAGATCAGCAAGGTTCATGTTCGAGGCACAAATCACTTCATCCCAACAACCAAATCGGAGTCCCTTTCCTGCCTAGCGTATGGGTGAGCATCGGGTGTGCCGTGTGCATGCAACTTCATCGACAACTCCCCTATACACTCCGAACACCGAAATTGGTCCCCTCTCCGGCCAGATTTTGTAACTCTTCAACTCCGCTCCCATGTGAATAATAGGCAGAAGCTGAAGAGGTAACATTCAGACATGGAGCACGTTTGGCTATACGAGCTACCTACACTTCATGATGGCTCCACTTGCCATTTTATCCGCCGTCGATGGACCGAACGGGTCTGATGGGATAAATATCCGTGGCTCGCCGCTTAACTCTGACGCAGTATAAAAACCGACAGTCTTTCCTATCAACGCCGTTGGCTAGCCATCGTGGTTCTGATATATACGTCTCTCTAGTTCTCCTGATTCTGAGCCTACAGGATACGCACCCAGTCGCAGATAGTTCCCCTCTTGCAGGACCTCTGGAACTACCGTCAAGTTACCATTCCAAACCCCGCTCGACAGGTCAGCAAACATGGCCCAAACCTCCCCCTACCAAGTTCTACCCGTTGTGGACTCCGACACGCCTGAAATGGCCGATGTCGAGGCGCGTGCATTTGAAAATTCCGAGATCTCAGTCGTCGTTTTTGGCTCGCGGGGTCCGGGGATGAAGGAGTACCGGTCACAGCGGTTCAAGCAGATTATGGCCGAAGATCGCACGGTACGGTTTACAAAAGTGGTCGTTGATGGGAAGATGGTGGGCTTTGCCCAATGGAACCTCCATCTCAATCCAAACTGGCATGTGGAGGACGAAAAGAAACGGGAGAAAGAGAAGGATGCGCCGCAACCACCCGACGTGAATAAGGAAGCTATGGATGAATTCTTCGGCTGGCTGCTAGGCGTGAGGAGACGGAGAATGGGAGGACAAAAATATCTTCGTACGTATTGGGCTTCTGGCTTTGAAAAAGAGTCCACTACTCTGACGACTAACTGTACTGGCCTTAGTTCTCGCACTGCTTGTCGTTGTCCCGGAATTTCAAGGTCGTGGTGTTGGATCTCTATTGATCAAAGACGGCCTGGCCGTTGGTGCTGAGCACAACGTCCCTGTATGGCTTGAATCTTCGCCTCGAGGATATCCTGTCTATAAGAAACTAGGATTCCAAGATGTTGAGGTATTTGACATGGACCTGACCAAATATGGTGGAAAAACCATTGACAGAAGTGTTGGGATGATACGACCGGCTGAGGACATTGCGAGCACTGCAAATTCGAATTAAGTATTAACTCACGGCCGTAGTTTGCAGCGTTATTCGTTTTGTATATAAGAAATAAGTATACGGTGTCTACGGAGCAATGCACGGATGGATGCCCGGATCTGTCCGGCAAACAAATGCCTTAACATATTCTGAAAATGAAAGAGTCAATAGCGATGCAGTTTATGTAGATTTAGCATGATTGTCACCGAGTAGACGAAGCTGGAGATGCCACTTATGGGTTTCTTGTGTAAGTCAAGTCGACAACTCATGGTGGATTGCATCTGCAATGAAATGATAGCCAGCAAAGAAGCTCGTTTTCCAACCATACACTGCCCGCAATTTCTTACTATGGTAGCCGAGCAAGAATATTTGAGAAATTGAATTTCAAAACTGCGAAGAGAAAGCTTCTGTTAGTAAGAATGACGTCCCTCTGCGACGTTATGACAAGAGGCAATTTTTGAGTACCTCCTTAATTGGATATACAAAGCGGATTGAATTTGCAACGAACAAGTCAACGCTTGAACTCTCCTTTGCCATCGAATAGATGACCAGTCTCACTAAAGAAAGACTTGACTTGAGCCCTAAAACCGGGAAACCATGATATCACTCTGTCCTTGACATGTGTGGGGTTGTCGCCTGCGGTGAATATTGATATAAATCTGGCCAAGCATGCAAGCCTTTAGAGGAATACCTAGATAATTGACAGAGCGGAGAAACTTCAAAAACAATCTGAATTGACTCACCCTAAACTAATCCCATATCCTATTATCGCAAATTATGTCCGGCTACGGAGATTCCTGGGGCAGCGGCCGCCGTGACCAAGCAGATTGGCAAAACCAAATGCAAGGCGGCACCCAGCCCGACATCAATGCCGACGAAGGTATGGGTTCAGACCCCATGTCCGGCGATACGTCGCAAATGTATTCGGGCGGCGATACCTCTCAGATGTATTCCAGCGGGTATGATCAGGGGATGGACCAGACACAAGGAAACATGTCGCAGGGTGGAATGAGCGGAATGGGTGCCCAGGGTCAAGGATGGGGCGGCGGATATGGGGGTCAAGCTACCCAAGCATACCCACAGGCGGGCTCCACGAAGGGCATGTACGGACAAGGAGGGTCGGGCGGAATGCAAAGCACCGGGATGCAAGGAGGCCAGCCTGGAGATGAAGGCCTTTCGGGCCAGCATAGCACCCAAGGGCTAAGGGAGCAACAGCAGCAAGCAGAAGGACAGCGCAAGTCGGGTAGGCGATCACTCTTCATTTGATGGAATCATGGTCTCACATTATCTAGGTGGTATCCTCGGTGGTATCAGTAGCCTCGGCGAAAAAGCCCAGCGGGCCGCAGAGAGAAAGTTGCAGGGAGAGTAATGTGACACTCGACTCCGTCGACCGAATAGGTGGATTTTTGTGATTTTATCTTCCGGAAAAACACGTTCACTTCAAGACTTCGAGTTGAAACAGCTGCAAGAAAACATGGAACGCGAGGCTCAGTGGTTGTGAAATCGGATCTAATCAGATTATATCTCAACACAATCCGTTGAATTGATATTTGGATGTCATGGTGCATATATTGCATCAATATTTCATCAAAAATCCTAATTAGTGATTTTGGAAAAGGTAATATGTATACACAAGTTTAACACCGCAACTTTGCCGTGCTCAACATCGCTGAGCATTCTAAGAATCGGAGGATATGCTGGTGATTACTCATTTGACCATTCTGGCTTCTTCTTTTCAGCAAAAGCGGTCATTCCTATGCATGCGTTAGTAAATGACCCCGGGACAAAAAGAGCATCCGGCATCTCGATGCGCTGTTTGTACAGATACATACCTATCTTCTGGTCCTTGCTGCCAAACAATCCGTGGAAGAGGCGTCTCTCATAGTCCACACCTTCAGTCAATGAGAGCTCTTGGCTCTTGTTGACAACCTCCTTTGCAGCAACGGTTGCAACACGGCTATATCCCGCAATCTTGCTGGCAGTCTCAAGTGCAGCAGCGATTAACTCATCTTTTCCGCCGTCGACAACCTTGGCAGCGACGCCCCATTGTCCAGCCTCGACTCCGCTGAAAGTGTCACCGGTCAAAATCAACTCCATGGCCTTGCTCTTTCCAACGATCTTAGTAAGACGTTGAGAACCACCAGCGCCAGGGATGGTGCCCAGTTTAATCTCAGGTTGGCCAAAAGTCGCTTTTGACGTGCAGTAAATCATGTCACACATGAGTGCCAATTCACATCCACCACCGAGAGCATATCCGGAGACAGCAGCAATGACAGGAGTGCGGATTGTGTTGGCCAGATGAGACCAGGAGGCGATAAAGTTGTTTGAGTATGCGGTGGAGAACGTTAAGGGGGCCATCTCCTTGATATCAGCGCCGGCTTTTAACTGTTAGCTCTCAGATCATCTGCTTTTGTAGTTTTGGCTCTAAATACCAGCAAAGGCCTTTTCGCTGCCAGTGATAATGATTGCACCAATGTCTTTATCCTCATCATATTTTGTAAGAGCTTCGTTGAGCTCGCGGAATAGGGGGCTGCAGAGAGCATTCAAGGCCTTGGGCCGGTTGAGAGTGACTAGATGGATTGTTAGCCGGTGTTCTTGAACATTGGAGGGAAAGCAGGCAATGGAGCTGCCAGACTGGCTCAATTGAGCGTCTCGCAAGGCTCGTCACGTACTGAGCCCAACTCCAGGTTTGGGAGTTGATGTCAAGATATATTCATAAGCTGCTGAAGCTGGGGAAGCGGTGGATGAGAATCTCGCGCGGGCCAGATATGATGTCAATGGCACGGATGTTTGAGAGGCGACGAGCCTTGCACACCGTCTTGAGAACATTGTGATGAGGAGGAATACTTTTCTGAGTATTATCTATAAAGACAGTTTGATAGAATGCGCAACCCACAGCAGCAATGGGAGCAATACTGGCGATATCTGATGCTCTCCCGTCAACACAGCTTCGGAGGCTCTTCACCGTCCGCTTCGCCGAGCCATCGGCCGGGTTATCCGAGGCCAGCCGAGGACCTGGTCTCACGTGGCAAGGCGCAAGCCACACTTTACATAATACGCTTTGTGTTTTGGGCTAACACTTATTGGGCTAGATTGCGCCAAGTGTGGCTTCGCCCCTGGGGCCAGGGTGTTGCTCCGTATCGTTAAATGAACATCAGGGAAACAAATTATCTCGACAGCAATCAGTCGTCGCATTCTCTCCTTAACCATTTCAGATACCATTTTAATTTGCCATCTTTTCTCTGCCGAGTGCTTTGTATTGATTTGCGTGCTTCGATATTTCTATCACAGCAGTCATTACCACGATCTTGCGCCATGGATGTACCAGAGCCCGATCAGACTCCTTTTACCGCGGTGACGGCGCAAACGTCAAAGCTCACACGGGTTAGTTTTCGCAAACAAGCTTCCTCTTTTTCGCCCTGATCCTGATGCAAGGAGTTCTCAAATGAGCGGATATGCTAACAGTGCCTTGTTTCCAGCAATATCAAGCTTATCTCGATGCATCCACGCCGTACACCCTTTATCGATGGTTGGGAACCGGCGCTCTTCTGATTGTTTTCTTTCTGAGGATTATACTTGCGCAGGGCTGGTATATTGGTATGCGACTCCTATGGATTAGTTTATTGTGCTTTGTGGGGATACAAACGGCTAAATTTGTGCGATGCGCTGTGTAGTCGCGTATACGTTGGGAATCTATCTTCTCAATCTCTTCCTTGCCTTCCTTCAACCGAAGTTCGACCCGTCCCTTACGCAAGACGAAGGCCTGGAGGATGGGGATGCCAATGAACTTCCAACAAAGCAAGATGACGAGTTCCGCCCCTTTATCCGACGGCTGCCGGAGTTCAAATTCTGGCATTCGGCAACGAGAGCCATCACGATTGGCTTCCTCTGCTCGTGGTCCGAGATCTTTAACATTCCTGTTTTCTGGCCGGTGCTGGTGGTGTACTGGATTATTCTCTTTAGCTTGACGAGTAAGTTTCCCAGGGACAACAGTTTTCTGGGCACGTTGCTGACAATGGAGTCCAATAGTGCGACGACAAATTCAACACATGATTAAATATCGCTATGTTCCTTTCTCTCTCGGCAAAACGAGATACGGACGTGATTGACCAGCATGTCGAACTTCTCTAGTCCTATCAGACGACCAGTTCTTCTTCGTTTACCTCATCCCTAGTCATGAGGGAGTACCGTAACATTATTAATATGCGCTTCAGGCATTCTAATGACCTTTTTGGCCCCTGTTTTCTTTGATGATATTATAATAGAACGAAATGGACGGTATGATTGCATTATGCTACATGATATCCACTTGCACGAATTGTATATCCGCTCCACCCTTTGTTTCTTTCGAGACCTATAAGAGCCTTTGCACACCATTCCCGTTTGGGTACGGCTTTTCCCTCAGGCATATCCTCTGCGTATTCTAGGTTCACAAGATTGTTCCGCAATTGAAGCCTTTGAAATTGGTTCAAAGATCTACCCAAGGCCTTCGCCGGTTGGTTCACCAGCTTCGATATGGGTGAACAATAATTTAATGGGCGTATCACTTTTGTTGCTCCTTTTACTTCAGTTAGTTACACATACAAAATCGTAGACATTCAAAAATAACAAGAAGCATAGTCGAGCTGGATCTGGCAAGGCGCAATAGTCCAGTCAACCTTCTAGCAACGGGCCCGCAATGGGGGCCAAATCCTTCTGGGTATCTTATCAGCTACGGACACGTCTTAGCTGCTAGCTGGTACTCCGTACTCCATAACTACAGGAGCTAAGTTAACAATATCCAAATTCGCTCAGCCCAGTTCAGTTCAGCTCGCATGGGGCCTCCCGTTATGCACACATAACAAGCCAGCCACCACAAAATGCAGATCAACAAAAGCAAATCGACAAATTTATTAAACGGTTTTCCACGCTCACTATTTTCTTCCTAAGCTCCTTACTCTTTATATCTCATTGCAGTCCTTACTTTGGATCGATTGCCGATTCAACCAATCTTTTCTGATTATTAACTTCGCGTCAATAATAATCAAGAGCAACTTTTGACTGTCTTTCCCCCTCCATTCTTTCATTTGTTTACTTTCCTTTCCTTTTCATCACCTAAAATCCATATGGCGGCCTACTTCACCAAAAGCGCGCCAACATGGGTGACATTACTTGATATCGTCCTGATGGACGCGACCACAACACTGGTACTCGCAAACACTCCAAGAACTGCCATCAAACCGCGTGTCTGTGCAATTATCACCGCCATCTGCCTTGCGGCACATCTGCACTGGTCATACCCGGCCAAAACTATCGGGTTTAGCCACATGATCCCAGGTCTGATCTGGGGACGCATTCCGCATCTCATTGACGCTTTGTTGTTGACGAAGGCGGAGTATATGTATGAGATGACATGGAAATTGAAGAGGGGGAAGATCACTGCGATATCTAATAGTACTTGGGACCGAATTGTTTGGGCGTGGTTTACGGCGTGGAATTGTCGATGGATTGGAACGCGTTGGGAACAGGACAGCAAGACTCGGATTCCTGCGAAGAAACGGGAAGGTCCTGTTCAGGTTACCAACGGGAACAATAGGAAAGATGGCGTGGAGGGAGCAATCAAGCATCGAAAATTTGTTATTCGCAAACTCCAGGTCGCAATCGCATGCTATCTCTTGTTGGATTTTCTTGGCTGGACAGCAGTGCCTCCGGAGGTCAGCGAGCCGCTTTTCCGCCCCGAGAAGCAATATATCTTTCGGAGAACGACGGAAATTACGGCGGAGGAGCTAGGAGTCCGCGTTGGCGGAGTCCTTGGGTATGCTCTTGCGGCTTCGTCAGCGCTTCACATGCTCCATAGCCTTGCAGCGGCGATCATGGTGGGACTGGGAATGCATGAACCGGAGGAATGGCCATCCATTTTTGGAAATATCTCCGACGCTTGGTCTATTAGACGACTCTGGGGGTAATGGCATTTCCCCGTCCGCTGTTCAAAGCAAATTGGATCTTGCTAACCATTTCTCTAGCCTGACATGGCATCAGCAGATTCGTCACTCCCTGGTGTCTCTCTCGGACTATATCACATTCAACATATTACGCATACCCAAACGTAACAAGATTTTGGCCAGATATGCTCGTGTCGTGATCGTATTCACGCTCTCTGGACTTTTGCACGTCGTGGTAGACTGCTCACTGGGCATCCCTCTGAAGGAATCTGGGTCGCTGAACTTCTTCATGATTCAAGCTCTTGGAATAGCAATCGAAGACATGGCCTTCGTCATCAACCGTCCCAAGGATGAACAACTCCAGCGCGGCCCGATGTCGCTCCAAGCGAAAATCCTGCGGTATGTCTGGACTGCGGCATTCATAGTGTGGTCACTCCCGGCGATGATTTATCCCTCGATGAGACATATGTCCCCGGACAAAGTGAGGCCTGTGCCAGTCTCAATCTTCGAGCTCTTGTTTGGAGACGGTCCTCAGTCTGCCAGCCGTGCCAACACGAATTAAACACGATTGGGGGAGGTGAACAAGGGTGTCGATATTAAATCAATGACGGAGAAACATCCACCGCAGACGCATATCTACAGACGCATATCGTCTGAAAAGTCATGCTAAATAATTCCCAGAGCAGAGTCAGTAACTCTCAGAATAGACCAGATAATAAATGACAAAGGATCTTAACTGCAAGCTGCACTGTATTCTCGTTGCTTCTGATTCTTCAAGTAACGTCACTAGCACCAGAGCGCTCCAAACCATCTCTCCCTTGTCCGTCCTGCGAACTTCTGCGATGGATGAATGTTGCAGAGGGCATCATTGGCGTTGTAGTCGAGGTCGATGTCAAGGATGAGGTCACTTTCCCGCCCACGAACCTAAAATTAGGCCCAACCCGAGCAAATCGTGCTCAAAGCGGAGCATTCCAGAATCCCAGCACCGGCCCGCAGGGTCTTATCAGCGTCACGTATAACCAAGCCTAGCAGGCATCGACAGAGAGCTTATCTTCTACTTCATACTGTCGATATACTATAGTACGTGGGATTCATCAGGGATAGTATAAGATATTTTTGACTGTTGATGAATAAAATTCCTATGATCTTCTAGGTAAACTACGCAACAAGCCCCGTAATAATCAATTTTTATTCCCACAGTCCTTCTCACCTAAAACACCCTCACCAACACCATTTCACAGGCGAGGTTGCGATGGCTTAGCCAACTTCTCTGTAGCCTTCTCAATGCGCGCTCCCAACTCAGGGTTCACACGGCTGAACATGCCATACGTTCGCTTACGAACATTCTCAACCGCATTGCACAAGTGTACAGAGACATTGTGCACAAAGTTATCCTGCTGGCCCGGTTGGCGACCAAGCACCTTCCAGAGTCCATTGGCCTGCACGAAATCCTCATCGGTCACTGGGATCTGTTTGGCGAGGACGGCGCCGCTCCATTTCTCATGCTCCTGGCTGGCCTTGACGGGTGCGAACTTCAGGTTGCGGAAGGTTGAGGGGTAGTTGGGGTTGGCTCCGTAGTTGCCGTTGACGACCATGGCACCGTCGCGTTGATATGGGTTGAATGCGCGGAGGGGGCAGTTTACGGGGATCTGTTGGTAGTTGGTGCCCAGACGGTGGCGGTGGGTATCAGGGTAGGAGAACAGGCGGGATTGCAAGACTGGGTCGGCTGAAGGTTCAGCACCGGGGACCATGTGTGAAGGGGAGAAGGCAGCCTGTTCGATTTCGGCGAAGTAGTTCTGGGGGTTCTTGTTGAGGGTGAAACGACCGAAGCGGCGAAGAGGAACTTCACCCTGGGGCCAGACCTTGGTCAAGTCGAAAACATTCCAGCGGAATTTCTCAGCTTGCTCAGGGCTGAGGACCTGAACATAGCAGGTCCATGAGGGATATTCGCCTCGTTCAATGGCGTTGAAGAGGTCTTCGGTGTGCCAGTCAGGGTTCTCCGCAGTCAACTTATGTGCTTCCTCGTTGTTGAAAGTCTTGTTGCCCTGGTCCGTCTTGCAGTGGATCTGGACATAGTTAAATGTTCCGTCGGGCTTAACCCACTTGTATGTGTGGCCGGAATAGCCGTTCATGTGTCGGTACGAATAGGGAGTGCCACGGTCGCTGAAGAGATGCATAACTTGGTGAACAGCTTCCTGATGAGTCGAGAGGTAATCCCAGAACATAGTGGCGTCCTTGAGATTGGTTTGTGGGTTTCTCTTCTGGGTGTGGATGAAAATGGGGAACTTCGAAGGATCACGGAGGAAGAAGATGGGTGTGTTATTGAAAACCCAGTCCCAGTTGCCCTCTTCGGTGTAGAATTTGACGGCAAATCCACGGGGATCACGGGCACTGTCAGCAGATCCCTTCTCTCCACCAACAGTCGAGAATCGAGTGATGAGCTTGGTCTTCTTTCCCACGCCCTTCAACATGTCAATCGTGGTCTGTATCGACGCATGTTAGCAACGTCGTGCCACCCGATATCCAGAACAAGCAGACTCACAATGTCACTGATATCATCAGTAACCTCGAATTCACCGTATGCTCCAGCTCCTTTGGCATGAACGACACGTTCTGGAATACGTTCACGATCGAAGTGGGCGAGGAGATCGATCAGGTGGAAGTCCTGAAGGAGGAGAGGGCCATTTTCACCGACTCTCTGTGAAGCCTCGGGGTCCATCACCTTTTGGAGACCGTCAGCACCATCGTATATGTTTGATCAATGACTGGTAGAACTAACTGGACATCCTTGAGAGGTGGTATAGACAGGAACCTCATTGTAGCGGTAGGTGTCTGCGCGATAAGCGACATCAGCACCCATATCAATTGAGGAAATTGGTGAAATGGCTTACCAGGAGTTTTCTTGTCGTCTGCACCCATAGCGACGGTGTTGAGGATCGATTACTCGATGGACAGATTGAGAGGATGTGTGCAGCAATGAGACCCAGAGATGGCCCAGCAAAAGGATTTGTTGTTTTGGCACAAATTAAAAGAGTTCACTTTTGCAGAGCAAGCGGAGAGTTCAAAAAAGTGATGAAGCACAAAGGGTAGCGGAACCCTTTTATACAATGCCGATGTTCTAACGAGGTCTGATTTGATATTGCCTTCGTTCGTGTGGACGGTTGGGGGGCAACACCAGCGCGGGTGGGGCCCGGAGTGCGGGGAGAATCTGCACGAGTGAGAGGAATGGATTCCCTTTTTTTGGTCTGGAGGGTGAGCAAGCAAACCCCAACCGATCAATTGATAATGCTCATCGTCTCACTCCTCGGCTGCGTAATCGTCACGACTTCAGACAGCATGGATCTCAAATACCTCGTCGCCATGCCGCAGTGGGATGTTTGTGTGTACGAGACCCCTGTTCATGCCCTCTGCATCAGAGTACGTGTCAATGCGTTACCATAAAGTATCAGAGTTCACCACCCGCGGGAACCAAAGGTTCACAGATTCAATCAGCTGAAACCATCGGAGGCTAGGACATGGCTCTGTAAAGTACGTATGCATGCAGGCTATATCTCACCCTACACGCTGCACATATATAAAGCTGTTGGATAGCTCACCTTCGAGCTCTTCGAGCGATGAACTAGTTACTCTTGCAGTGATTCTCATCGGCCATAACGACATGGGATGGAATAGCCGGAGATACTGTGTAACTTAAAGTTCGGTAAGGCCTTGCCGAGAAAAGCAAGTGTATCCCTGGCAGTCTGGGCTGGAGCTCTCCTTCCCCGCTTTCTCAACATTGTCGACCAATCAGATTGCCAAAGAACGTCAGACCGCGCTCCCACAGCTCCCCACACCCCGGCCAGCAGAATCGCAGGCGTTGATTGGATCCAGCAACTCCGCGACGTGGAGGCGCAACAGATTCCGCCCTGCACGTGACGCGATAGCCGCGGCCTGACGAGCGCGTCGGCGTTCCTGGCATTTTGGTCGGATCGAGGTTAATCGTTCGCCCTTGCCCCTTTGGTTCTGGAACAACTTTATTCTTCTGTTCGCGTCTGCGGGATATCCCGAAGGCATCCCATAAACACATCTCGTCGGTCATATGGGCCTACTGTAAAAATATCTGGAATGAAGTCGCCGGTCACTGTCTTGGAGACGCGTTGGTACAGTACATACAAGTACTCCACTTGTATCCCAGCATTGGGCGACAATCCCATCAACATGGATGCCAAATATCTATGCAGATATGCATGTGTGCGCATACGAACTGACATGCAGTTGTCCGCGATCAGACACCCATATCGATGCTAGTCCTGCTCCAATGGACGGATATCAGATCAATACTGGTGTTTTGCTGCATGCACGCTTTACGACGTAACAGTACCGTACTCCGCATAGCAGAATAGTGATCCGAGGTTCTCCGTCATATTTCAGCCCAAAATAGGTAGGGGGTACTGCATCGTTCATTCTCGAACCCTGTTGGAATAATGATGAGTGGGCTTCCGTATGGTCGGATACTAGAGAGAGCCGTTCCCGCATCCTTTCATCCGACTAGGCCTCCTATACGCCGATGCTTGTTTTCAGGGTCATTGACACACACTATTTTCTAGAGTGTGTTTTATATCTTATATCGATTCCTCAATCCGTTGTGGTCGAATTTATTGTTTCCGACTGTGTTGGTTTAACATCCCCCTTTCCTTTCGGTTTCGCAGATTTTCAAGCAAAGAGTGGCGCGGAGGCCTCCGAGACTGAGCTTGAAACCCTGAAAGCTTGAGGTCTGGTGCCGGGTACGACAATCGATGCGACGTCGGCATTCCTCGGAGTGCTGTTCGTCGTTCAGAAGTCGACACCCATACACGCTCCCAGGGCCTTTGAAGTTGAAACACTCAACAACGGGCCAACTTACTCGCAAGGCCAACAGCTTCTCAAAATATGCAGAGTCTGTTGTCCGAAAGGAGGACCCCGTACTCAACTCTTCGATCATAGACGTTGAGCCGTTGGCGCGTTGCACGTTGTTCCTGTTCCGGGATATGCATCGACCAGCACCTCAGGCGAACAGGGGGCAAAGGTGACGCTTAAAGCACCCTACACTTCTAAAAATTCATCAGAACACGGTGCTTCAAGCCACCGGTAAAGCCGAAATAATTCCCGCGGTCTGCGACTGGATACGCACTCTTTATTAGACGCCCACCTGAATCATCCTAGCGCAGGAGGAAGCATCGACGTCTAGAGAGAGCTAGAATGCGGAAGAGCGGCCCGTTGAAACACTTGTTGACGACGCGCATGCGAAGTTTGAGAAATGCGGGTTTTAGATCCGGAAACTTTGTTGCCTGCTCACACAAAGATGCCGGCAATCCTCAAATTGCATCGGTTTTGAATGTGTGTTGCGAGGACTAGGCATCCTTGGGTAACCCTAGCACTGGTTAGTGCATAAACTTTCCCGTTGGAGCTTGTTGTGGACCGTCAAGGGAGCTGTTTAGGAAGCACGAAATGACTGCTAATAAGAGCCGCAAGTAAGATATAAGAAGGATGTCCTGAATGGCTGTGCGTACTGGAGGACAATATGAAAAGGTCAGCGTGTGCAAACCGGATATCTGGAGTATATAGAATGTATCTAGACTGAATTAGCGGACATTAGAGCGCCTTTAGCAATGCAAAGATTCATATGATAGGAAAACGCAACCCAAAACAAAGATGAAGTAGTGAGATATGGTCTTCTTCATATAGAGAAGAAGGCGCGGAACTAAATTGGTATAGAACGTCATGATTATGAATTTTCCGATTGAACAGTTTGCTATATATCTAGTCAGTTTCTTCCACTCGTTCGAAGAAGATGAGTGGTACAGTACTTACCACCAACCAATCCATGCCTTCGTCAATACCCTTGCCGTCAATAGCAGAGCAGGCCACTATGCTCCAGTTCCTGTCTCTGAGCTCGCCTAACTTCAACGCCTCTGAGATCTCCCCAGCGCCCTTGGCACCTGGTTGATCTTGCTTATTCGCAAAGACCAGGAGTGCGGCGTCACGGAGTTCTTCCTCGTTTAGCATTGCTGCCAGCTCATCTGACGCTGTGCCTAACCGTTCGATATCTGTCGAGTCGATGACGAATATCACCGCAGCTGTGTTTGCATAGTAACATCTCCAGTAAGGCCGTATCGACGTTTGTCCTCCCAAATCCTATGACACAAATGCACGGTAAGTAAACGTTATTCCACTTCAACCATGGAAATATTGGGACACTGGACGTACCCAGACGTTCAGGTTCAGGTTCTTATATGTGACGGATTCTACGTTAAATCCTATTGTAGGTATCGTGGTGACGACTTCGCCGATCTAGTAGTCCCAAGATCACGTTAGTATCAACTCTGCTCATATTCGTCCTGTTTAGCCCAAAATCAGCATCGCAGAATGCATACCTTTAGTCGATAGAGAAGTGTGGTTTTCCCCGCATTGTCCTAGCAGCCTTTGTTAGCATCCGAGAATGGACTCCAGGGCACTTGAGTTCCGGAAACGTACAAGCCCTAGGATTAAGATCCGTATTTCCTTCTTCGCCCACCAGCCAAAGGTCAAGAGTTTGGATAGTGATCCACCCATCTTTGGAAGTAAACAACTCTGGCGATGTATGTACGGAATTTCGAGGTATGCGACGAGAAATTTGACGAGCGTCGCTAGCCAAGTAGCTGTGCAGGTAAGGAATCTAAAGCTGAATTTGTCAGGCGGTTCCGTTCGACGTGAGATATATAATGTAGGGCGGTTGTGTAGAGAAAAGCGCCGGGCTGTGGGAAGCGGGCTGGTTCAACGGCGCATGTGAGGCGGTAAGGATGGGGGCTTGGTAGTTTGTGAGGCGCGGCCCCAGGAAGCACAGTTGCTGGACGGGAGAGACGCTGAGGACCTGCCTTGTTGCAGTGATAACAGCAAATGGAAGAACTTATGAGGTATAGCAGAGGTCTGGAGTGTCAATTGTTATTTTTCGTGCGGGCGGTGATGATAATTACTCTCACTGGCAGGGAAGCGGGAAGCTGGACCAAAGCTTCTCGTTGCGCCAATCACCGTGGTGGGATCCACTGATGTTCAACTCCCGTCTTCCAGAGCACAAGCCGCTCACCTTGAATCTGTCACTGACGTGCTCCATGCATGAAGAGCTTTGATATTTTCTCAACTTAAGGCCATCAATGAACTGCTTTCAAGAACTACGCGATTTATCGGCGACCTTCGTCTAGTTCAATCCTCTATACTTCATTTCGGCGCAGCCGACGAGAGACCAGAGAACCGAGCCGTCGCCATGGTGGGAAAAAAGTCCGGAAAGGCCCTCCTGAAGGAGGATGGTAAGATCGCATCTTCTATCCGAAACTCAAGGCGTTGAAGCTGATTGTTTGATTCTCAGGTCTTGAACGGACTGATAACAATATGGACCTCACAAGCTGGCCGCAGGTTGCCCCGATCAATCAGAAGAACTACTACACGTAAAGTCCATCCAGAACCGTCGCGACATGACTTCATTCCGCG
Source organism: Aphanoascus verrucosus (assembly GCA_014839905.1). Lineage (NCBI taxonomy): Eukaryota > Fungi > Ascomycota > Eurotiomycetes > Onygenales > Onygenaceae > Aphanoascus > Aphanoascus verrucosus. Next base: position 121,285 of record JACRYM010000046.1, on the reverse strand, counting down.
GGCAGCTTGACTGACATACGCTCATTAGAGAGTATCTAAAACGAGACGACCAAATCCTAGCGTATCGATTACAGACCGAAGCCGCTCGCGATCGCATGGCCAGAAATGCCAAAGACCGGGACAGAGCCTATGCGACGAAAAATGAAGTGCCGCTTCCCGAGCCGGAGACCGAAGCTGATGGAGATACGGCGATGGGTGATGCCGGTGAAGAAAAAGCGCAGGAGGTGGTTGGGTCCAAAACCATTGTGATCCACGTCGGAAGTCAGAACCTACGGATTGGCCTTGCGAGTGACGCGTTACCAAAAACCGTTCCAATGGTCCTGGCGCGCAAGGCAAAACAGAATGAGGCGGAAGAGGATGGCGGAGAACCGAGACCAAAGCGTCTAAAATTGGATGGTGATCAGCAGCCCGTAGAGCCTGAGAAGATGTTCGGACCAGAGGTAAATACAGTTGAATGACTTTCTTTCTTTATGTTGTCAGTCAGCTGACATGTGCTGGAATAGTTCGCTTCGTTATATACAACGATGTGCGCGGACCTAAGAACCCATATGCGCGCCAATAAACGAAGAACACTCCCAAACTCGAAGGAAATGGTTGTCAATTATAACCGAAGGACGCCCCCGGAGACGATTTCGGAACATAACGATCCAATGCGGGTTGAATGGACGGTTGTTGAGCCCAACAATGCCCCAGAATACATTGTTGGCGAGGCCGCGTTAAGGATACCGGATTACTCGCAACCCAGATATAAGCTCTACTGGCCAATCCAAAACGGGTGGTGCAACGAGAAGGACTATGCGAACAAAAATATGCTTTTCTTAGACATATGTCTTATTCTGGAAGACGCCATCAAAAACCAGCTGGGACTAACGCGCGAGAAAGACTGGGGCCAATATTCATGCGTCTTCGTTATACCGGACCTTTATGAGAAAGTATATGTGACTCAAATCCTTGACATGCTCATGCGCGAATTCGGCTTTGGTCGAGTTTGTTTCGTGCAAGAAAGCCTGGCGGGGACATTTGGGGCCGGGTATACAGCGGCGTGCGTGGTCGACATTGGTGCACAAAAGACGTCAATCTGCTGCGTGGAAGAAGGAATGTGCATTGAGAACTCTCGTGTTAACATCAAGTACGGTGGTGCGGATGTTACAGAGGCTTTCATCAAAATGATGCTTTTTGATCATTTTCCATATGACGAGATCAACTTGAATCGGCGATATGATTTTTTGCTCGCCGAAGAGCTCAAGAAAAGCGTTTGCACGTTGAATGAAACAAACGTTTCTGTTCAGGTCTTTGATTTCCATCTTCGTGCTTCAGGTCAGGACACGCGGAAATACACCTTCAAGGCCTACGACGAAGTTATCCTGGCACCAATGGGATGGTTCCAGCCCGAAGTCTTCGATCATTCGCATAAGTCGAAAGGAAGAAGAAAGCTCCTTAGCCGGACCTATGATCTTTATGACGGACAACCAAACGACCCAGTGTCTGCAGCTCAGACGGAGATACTCACAGCGATTGCCCCTCCGCTCCCAAGTGCCAACGGTAGCTTCACAGCGAATGGGGTCTCAAACGGAGATGTGCAGTCCACACCTAGCCGCCCTCAACCCAGCAATCTCTTAAGTCGTCTTCAGGATTTTGAGGCAACTCCCCGCTCATCAGCACCCGCCTCACCGGCTCCTGAAGTCGCCCCGACCCCTCAGGCTGGTACCGCAACGCCTATGCCCACAGGACAGAACGCAGCCGAATCAGTTCCCTCTAGACAACCCACTGTCAACGAGCGGGATGACATCCTTCCTATTTTCCCTCTTGACGACGCCATATATACCTCTATCACTCATGCAGCGAAGCTCGATAATCGGCGATTTACTGACTTCATTGGCGGGATATTGATCATTGGCGGTGGAAGTCTTATCTCAGGGGTTCATTCATTTCTAGAGGAAAGATTACAAGTCAAGCATCCAGAGCTTTCCGGCTCTGTTCTTGTCGGCGCCCCCCCAAGAGAACTTGATCCCCAGGTTGTTGGATGGAAAGGTGCCAGCGTCTTTGGGAAACTGGATGCAACGAATGATAGCTGGATTAGCAGGCTGGAATACGACCGTCTCGGCAGTCGAATAATGACTTACAAATGCATGTGGAATTGGTGATGGGCGTTCTAAGTGTGGTTTCTCCTGTGATGTATGTACGAAGACGCATGGCGAATGTTTTGATATGATAAATTAGGTTCGACGACTAATCAGCAATTGCACGCATCACTGAACTGTTGTTATTATTTCTCCCAACTTGAAGCTGTTTGTTTTCTTCATCACATCTCTCCAGAATGACATCTCACCCACAATCTTCTGGCATCATTCTTCTCTCCTTTCACAATCCGTCTCATTTGCTTGTGAGGCGGATCAACTGATCCTCCGTCGCTCCGTGAAAATGCCGCTAAGCCCATTGGAGGAAGGCGGTGCTGAGCTGCAGAATAGTGAGGAGGTCAACTGCACAGAAGAGCCAGCTCAAGAACAGCTTCAAGACGCGCATTCTCAGTCAGTTTCCATTGCTGAGCTTTCAGTTAGCTATTTCTATTTGGAGGAGATACTTATGCGTCACTCATTGATCTAGAGGATCCGTTTCAGACGTTTCGGCGCGGGCCTCCCCAGCCCTTTCGCCCATCCGCACCCCTCAACCTCCCACCAGCTTCGAAAGCTCGGACGCGATTGCGAATCTCTTCTCTTTTTCTCCTACGTATCGCTCCGCATCCCAGAGTCCCGATATGTCGAAACCAAAGAATACTGCCCCGTCTGGGGGGTATCACCAGGAATACATCGCGTCGCTACGTTATCGCAATGATCTCCCCGTCCCTGAAATGCCGCCCAAGTTTTTGGAGGTGCCACACGACGGCCTGGAGCATTTTCTCAGCCCTGGTTTTGCTGCTGATATGGTGCGTCGCGAGGAGCCGAACATTGATGTCGATGCCGAAGGAGGAATGCCCATTGATTTGATTGGAATTCCTGGTTTGCACTTGGGCGACGAAAGTGGTAGGTTTTCCATTGCGCCAGTCTCATTTTTACAAGTTGAAGTCTGTACAAGGCTAATGAGGTTGTTCAACTAGCTATCATGGCGCCGGAGAACCCTCCTCCTGTTGACCCGGCTGACCTCCAGTTTTTGCTGACACCGGAACAAATGAGAAACCCGGCGCCCAAGAATGCGAACGTGAGCTTCCTTCGTCGAACTCAATACATTGCTACGACTGGATCTGCTAGACCTGTCGACTCGAAGATTGGACCCGGAGCTTCAAAACCTAAGACGCAGAAGCCAAAAGTTTCGCGTGACGATCCATCGCATATCAAAAAGTACATCACGAAGGGCTTCGACATTGCCTACCCAGAAAGCAAGCATACCGGAGAGGATACTGAATCACAGATTAAGGGCCTACCCGCCACCAAAGCCGAAATCGACGCTTGGGCCAATCCAGTCCATCCAGACAACCCAAAATTGAAACCTGTTGGCTTTTACCCCGTGATCCCTGACCTTGAGGGCTTCCCGGACCCTGGTGGTTTCTTGCAGTTCAAATTCGATAAAGCACCAGTGCAGTCTGTCAAAGGAAAACGAGATGATCGCATGGACGTTGGAATCCTGGTCCCATCTGCCCCAGAAGAACGAGTTTGTCAAGAACACGCTTCGAAAGCCGCCCTACACAAGGCGAACCCCAACCTTTACCCGGATCCCGGCCCAATTCCTTGGGATTACGACCTTTTCCTTCCTGAGAAGCAAAACTCCGCGAAGAATATTAAGAAGAGTTTGAATGTTGCCAATCCCGACAGAGAGGACTCCAGCCACTATACTCACGAGGGCCCAGATGGCTCTAAATATCACCGCTACGACCGCCTCCGCACCTACGCCACCAACACGCAAGTTCTCAACACCGATCAGAAGTACAAAGACGTCGCAGTTGTCCTTTTCGACCCTAAGGAAGCAGGCCCAAACACCCGCCTCGACCAGCAAGCCGCATATTACTACCCCGTCTTGGGCAAGACCCGTTTGAAGCCCGAACGTTCTCGCACCATCGCGCAGGCTGGCTTGGCTCCCACTCGCGCTGCTAAGACCAAAGAGGATCAAGTCCACCAGATCCAAGTCACCGTTCGTGATCCGAACCCAGATGAAACCCACAAGAGAGCCTCGCACCGTGCACAGGCTGATTCGAACTTTGCAAAGACCATGCCGCCCCCGCCGGTTGATGACGAGACCGCCAAGGATGACATGGACGCTGAAGGTGAAGAAGTTCATTCTTCGTGATTGGGCCACTGACCTTTCCCTTTTCTTTTCTTCACCCTTGCACGAGATAATGACCCCGTTTTCCTTTCCAGTCGTGTCTTCTTTTTAGTTTTTACTTCTTTTTTTTTCTACCGGTTAATTGGCCAAGAGTTCAGGCATATGGCTTAGGAAATCTGTCGGTCAAATGGCGTTTTATTCTACATCAGAGAGTCGGCGTCATCTGTGTCATACCTCTTTGAAATGGTCTTTTAAAATGGTTGTAACTTGTACGAGTATTAGCAAGTCATCAATGTCATTGAATTTGGAAAACAATGTTATTTTGTGTGGGATTGTGGGACTTCATTAGTTAAGGGTACTAATATCTGCAGGTATCTACAGTAGTAGCACACAACAAAATGCCGGTAATCAACTAATATGAGAAGCATTCTGTCCATGAGACCGCCCATATTATCCTGGTTCCCGGACCCTAAGATTTCACCGTGGCCTTAGATTCGTGCAGAGTTTCGACCTTTTCGGTTTTTTTGATTTTTTTTGGTTTTTTTTTGGTAGAAAATTCGTTAAGCGGACCCAATCCGTGAATGTCATCTGAAGAGCGAAAGGAATTTACCCAACTGATGCATGCTGCCCCTTTGCGCCGTTTGTAGTTAGACGATATCATCAGGCTGAATAGGGGCGACAGCGCCAGCAGGTCTCGCGTTCCAGGGGTCACCGTCATCGTGATTCATTCTTGCCTCCTCTCGCGCTTGTCGTTCCGCTTCCCACTGCCTATTCCTCTCCGCATGAGCCCTTTCAAACATGATAACTTCGACAACGCTCTTGAGGACCCTGACGATGCACATAAAAAAGATTGAGCCCAAGATGAGCGTCTGTGACATGTTCTTCTCATCAAAGAAGCTGGGGACGACAAAGCCAGAATCAGGGTTCGCGGCGGCTGGTTGTTCTTGTGTCTGTCCCTGCAACTGATTCTGAAATTGCTGGCGAGCCTCGGCGGGCGTTCTTGGTGCATGGTTGTAGGTGTATGAGATTGAGAATGAGAACGGGAGGACTGAGAAGGAAAAACTAGAAGTGTCCGGAATCGAGTTGAGTCCCCTAAGGATCAATCTGTAGAGGAAGACGAGCGTGACGGGGACAATCAAGGTGCCCAATACGGCACGCACAGTGGACCCAAGAGACGCGGAGACGGGCTGAACAGTAGATGGGAAAGGGTTCAAGGGCGCCGCGCGGCGAGGCGAGACGGGGACCCTACACGATGCTCGTTAGTCTAATCACGCGAAATTCGAGTTTCACACTTCTTCAATGACAAAATGATTGCTGACAAGGGAATGGGGACTTCATACCATTCTCCAGTTTCAAGCTTCCTGGTCCATCTTGCAACCATCTTCAAACGGTCCCTAACGCTCGTAGCCAAAAGAAGGGAGTATTTATCTTCATCAGGCCTGGGAAGGACACTGGCAAACCAGTAAGGAAATAGACGCGGGTCAGGAGGCGGCGGGCCAAATAATCTGTAAATATGATCATCAAGCCAGGCGGCATTGTTCGCTTTAGTTACGGCAACAAATGTCAGTCCAATCTGGAACAGACGATGCGTGGAATAATAATCAAACTCGTCGTTCTCCTCATAGTGCGGAAAAGCTGCTGTCTCAATTGCCTCATGTGTCTCTTCTTGTGCAATTGGTATGTCGTCGACGCGTTCTATGTGTCCAACGTCGTATCCGTCGAGCATAGTGCTTTTCAAAACTTTGAATTTGTATTGACCTGTGGCGCGAATGATGCACCGTCCATCTCCAAGCGAAGTGAAGCGATCTATTTCGAGAAGTGTCCCGTACTCGTTGAACTGGGACCCAACACCGGTGCCTGTCTGACTTGATGAACCTCGGATGGGTGTTACCATGCCAAACTGGCGATGGCCACTCTCCATGACACGGCGAATCATCAGTCTGTATCGAGGCTCAAAAACGTATAGGAAAGTTCGCATAGCTGGAAAAGAAAGGGTAGAGACAAAGAGTGGCACCTTTGTCCCATCAAGCAACTCATTTCCGTCCTCCTTCAGGGCTTCTCTCCGTTCCGCAAGTTGGACGGGGAATAACTCTGAAATAAGTCCAGCCAATCGCGAATTTCCTGGGGTAGCCAGTAGATCTCCAGGAAGACTTCTGCGACAAATCGGGCAAAGATCTGAATGCTTGAGGATCCTTGCTAAGCACAGGCGACAAAAACTGTGACCACAGGGAGTGGTGCACGGGTCCGCCATGAGGCCTAGGCAGATTTGGCAATCCAGTTCGGGTTTAATGGCTTCCTTGATGCCACAAATGACCTCTTCATTAAAACTATTCACCTCTGGCATTGTCTCCAACCCAGGCTCACAGGTCACCTCCGCGTCGAATGGTAACTGGCCATTCCGTGCAAGCGTGTAGAGGGCAACAAAGGTGCTTCCGAAGGCCACTGATAGCGGTAGGGAGCTATCAATGCGTCTTAATACCAAATTCATGGGGTCCGTAGCATCAACCGTGAAAGGCGAATCAGGGCTTGGGATATCATTTGACAGAAACAGCTGATTCATTTTCTCTGCGAGTATCTCGGTAACTCTGTCCAGGGCGACGATGAGGCCACAATCGGCCAACGAGTGTTCCGCTCCACACTGAACTGCGCTCGTGACCTGACCGTCAGGCCTGCTGAAAGTGCAGTGAAATCCTTGTTCCCGTTCCTTATCAATCGGATAGGTAATATTCTCTCTTTTGTGGGATGGAGGCAAGCATGCTTGACAAATCGTCTCTTGACAGGGGAGTCCCACCGGAGTCTGCAGCAAGGAGGAGCACTGTCTGCATTGAATCAAACGGATAATGCCCCGGAGGTCGTTGTTTGAGCGTGTCTTGCCCGGGTCTTCATCATCGGTTGCCATCTTCTCTTCACAGTTGTACAGGGGCAACGGGAGGCTAACGAAACGAGAGATTCACAAGAGCTCAGAGCTCATTGGTATGAACAGATATGGTCAAAAAGGAGAGGTAGTGTCTGTCAACAGGATTTGACAGACGCGAAGGGAAGATGCACCATGGCATGTTGTTGATATGGTCACTCATCCTGGCAACGGAGGTCATAAACAATGATCACGTGCATGGGGAGGAAGAGGACATTCACCAAATGGGCATCGCGTCTTGATGTTGGCACGATTGAGATGAGGCTGCGGAGCAGCATATCGGCGGTTTGGATATGCCGCTTGAACGCCGTGAGATGTTTAATCTACTACTCACTGACTACGAAGCTAGGATATCATCGTCTCATGCCCAATTGACTAGTTAGTTCATCTTCCAGCCGCATCAGGCCCTTGTAGCAAGGTGTGGTAGCCGTGCACTAACTACTGTATTAACTTAGCTGCACGCCGCCTATGCTGGCTCTACACAGTAGAGACAAACGCAGAGTAGAGTACTACGGTTCAAAGAGGACAATGAAGAAGACTGTAGTGCACAGAGCATAGTTCCATCGTTTCTAGAGTTCCCAATGCCTTCATCTATCTATCCCTAGACGTCGAGACAGCGGAATCTGACGGCTTCAGATTGCGTCACGTGCCGGCACTGGTGAGAGCGATGAACATCGCGAACTGCTCACTACTGTTGTTTTAACAAACGCGTTTGCAGAACTTCACTATCCTTGGACAAATATATTCTCGCTTGTTGTAAATCTATCTCCTGTGGCATAAGAATTGACTCACAGATCATCTCTCGTCCGCCTCAGCAAAAACTGCATCGATTGCCTGTGCCGTTGCATATCCCACTCTTCCCCTCATCGCGTCACTCACTACATACTCTTCGTCGAGCCCTGAGCAACGATCTCACAGTTCAAACCACCGGTAGTTCCAATGCGCCGTCACAGTGTCGCCACAAGATAACCGCAACACCGGGCTTCCTAAATGGAAACCCATGGCGGCAACGTACCATCGGACTTCCACTGCTACGCCAGTCCAGAGTCGCGCGTCGAACGATAGGCGGCCATCTTCAAGCGTGGAAGATGGTTCTACAGATGGAAGCTGGCATGATGCTATATCAGGGTCACAGCGACAGCCCTACCCTCGATCTGTTGGAAGTACGACGAGCGCCAACCAATTCTCCCTCGCACCATCCGGCGCTCGTCCCGGCAGCTTCGGCTCTGACTTAAGAGTCCCAATTGCATCGACAGCGAAGCCAGACTCTATATACCATGGCCGGAGTAATGGTCCTGTCGATGACAGTGAGCCCAATGCTAACGAGCAGCTGCAAGCGTTCATCCGAGGAGAGTTGGAGAAAGAGCTCAAGATCCGGGATGGGACGGAGAATATGCTGGAAGCATTATTGGCGAAGAACGTGAAGCGGACAAAGGAGCAAAGACTACGGGTAGAATCCGAGTTGAGTTCATCGAATCGCAAAATTGCGCAACTCCAACATGAGCTCGAGGAGATACTACAGAAAGCCAATGTCCCCGAGCCCGCCGTTTTCAATCGCCCATCAAGCTTATTTGGCGTGCCAGTCGGTCGATCTCCTTCAAGAGCCACACAGAGCACTGGCGACATTACCTTTGAAGAAGACGAAGAGAATGCCAGCGAAACAGAATCACCCACCTTTGTGCTGGCAGAGACCCTGCAGGAGTTGGAGAACGAAGGAATGTCACCAGGGTATTACGTTGAGAGGGCAAATAATCTTGTCGAACTTTTCAAACGACACCCCACGTTGAAATATGATCTAAAGTGGTCTGTTTTTGGGCTCCGGATTCAGGTGATGCTCCTGAGTGATAGTCGACAAGTCGTGGCCGCTGGCTACAGACTCACACGTTATGCGATCGCCGATCGACACTCCATCCAGATCATCAGGTCCTTTAATACAGATGAGTTGGTGATCCTTTCGCTCGTCAAGGAGTCTAAAGCAAGCATGGAGCGGGAACAGGCATTAAAATTCATTCGAGCATTCTTGGATGTTAAGGACGGTGTTCATGAAATATCAGGCGCGGTGGTCCGCAACCTAGTGGCTCTTGCTGAACACAGGGAAGACCGTCTCAGAAACATATGCATTATGACGCTTGCGGAAATTCTGATCAAAGCACCAGCTCTACTCGCTTCTTCTGGTGGAATTGGCGTTCTAAACGATGCACTTTGCGAGAGCTCCTTTGCCGCATCCGACAGTTTGGCTGCGAGTTTCATACACGTCTTGGACACGCCAAGTAGTAGAATGTATCTGAGGTCAGGATCGGAGCTGGACGGTGTCTTTTCTTCCTTCACTGAGCCAATGTCAGAGAGCGAGAAGAATGCCCGGCTTAAGATCTCCGCAAAAGCCGTGTCGGCGATGTTAAAGACATGGCCCGGATTGTTAACGCTGGCTCAGAACAAATTCAAGCCACTCTGCTCGTTGATGGAGTCCTTGGAGTATCCAGAGCCTCTGACTCGAGAATTGATACTGGAGCTTCTTTTCGACGTCTTGCGCATCAAACCTCCGTCTTGGTCATCACCGTTTCTTGCTGGCCGTCGACTAACAACATACGGGAGAGCTGGAACTTCAAGCGGAGGAGGAGGCTCTGACCACGACTCAAAACAGTTTCATACGTTTTACGAGCCGGAAGATGGGGTTTTCGATCTGACTGCACATTTTGCAGCCTTGATACTTGCGGTATTGGTCGAAGCTGGCTTAATCAAGGTACATCTTTCATCATCCGACACATATATCTTGTCAAACGATGACTAATTCTGTCCTTTCTAGGCTTTGACCTTCCTGGTTGAGAATGAACAAGATGTTTCCTTAAAGCGGAAAGGCATTCTACTTCTAGCGGAGGTGCTGAAGCGGGCGCACCATTCTCTACCACGAGCAATATGCGCCGATCTCCAAGTGCTACCTGACGTTCTGTCTACAGAAGCAGGGTGGTGCCAACAACGTGTATCGGCTTCGACGATATATCAAATGGAAAGCATTAACCGCACCATGATGCGATCAGGCTGGATGGCACCTGGGGCGAGCAAATACAATCCCGAAGCAGATATATCTGCTTCTTTCCTCAACGCAGAGCAAGGAAAACCGAAACTAAGCCCGACCATGGACGAGGCCCAATTCCGAACTGCAATCATGAGCACACATGTTTTGAATACCGTCAACTTCGTAAAATGGAAATGGGATCTGATACACAATATTATCGAAGGCCCACTGACCAACCCAAAGCGGCTTGATGAGGCGATCAAAGGCTCCAAGTTCATGAAACGTCTTGTTGGCTTCTATCGGCCGTTCAAATACAGATTCTCGATGATCCGCAACACTAAACCGAATCAGCGCTATGTCCGGACGGGCTGTGCATTGATGCGAACGCTGATCCAAACTCCTGAAGGGTCGAAGTACTTGGCAGAAAATAAATTGCTGAGGCAGATCGCCGAGTGTCTGGCTCAGGTCGACCGAACCAGTGGACTAACATCAGCTTCACCTGTTTTTTCTCGTTCGCAGGTGATGGATACCTTAAGCTGGGGCTACTTTGCGATGTTGGGGACGCTGAGCGGTGATCCAAATGGGCTTCATATGATGGAACGGTGGCATATTGTCAATATGTTCTATCACATCGTCGAGTCAAATGATCGGAACGATCTGGTTCAAGCAATATGTTCTAACATGGATTTCACCCTTGACAGCCAACTCCGGCTGGTATTGGTCACGGCCTTGACTATTGGGACAAAAGACATTCGTATCTTTGCCACACGCGCGCTCCGCAAATACGTTGTCGGTGGTGTCGAGCTCACTCCGGCTGTGGAATGGTTTATCAATCTTCTCGTTTCTCAGCTCTATGACCCCGACGTTGCCGTTTGTCAAATCGCGATGAAGACTCTTGAGGAAGCTTGCAACCAGAGGGATTTGCTCGAATACGTCGTCCAGTGTCGTCCGTCGCTTGACCACCTTGGTGAGATTGGGGCATCTTTACTCCTTCGATTTCTCTCATCCTCCGTGGGTTATCATTATCTTGATGGCCTTGATTTTGTTCATCAAGAAATGGACGACTGGTTTCTTGGAAGGAACGACGCCTACGTCGGCCTGGTTGAAGCATCACTGTGTCGAGCATACCATGACAAACCACGCCGAAGCAGTCTGGCTCTTGAGGATCTTGTGGACATGCATCAGATTGGCAGGGCACCTCCTCACTTTTACCGTGAACTGGCCCGTACAAAGGAGGGTTGCAGATTGCTAGCGGACTCTGGCCAGTTTGACGAGTTCGTTTTGACAATTCAGGACTATGACCTACAAGAAGAGGATCCTGAGGTGCTGCAGAGAGTGAAAGGGGCTTTGTGGGCGGTTGGACATCTTGGATCGATGGAACTCAGTGCTCAGTTTTTCGAGGGAAGCCCGGTTCTTGAGTTAATCGTCCAGATTGCGGAGGGGGCCGCCGTACTTACCATGCGGGGTACAGCATTTTTTGTACTGGGACTCATCTCGACGAGTCGGCATGGTCTTGAAATGTTGATCGAGGCGGGATGGGATGCTGCGGTTGACTACAAGGGACAGTCGCTGGGTTCTTGCATGCCTCTCGATTTGAAACGGTTGTATCAAATTCCTTTTGAGTCCATTGAGCCAAAGTCCATCCTTGCCGATGCACCGAGTGAGAGTGAAAAGTACAAGTCCGCTGTTACCGATCCCGACCCGGTCAACCAGAAAATTCTGAACTTGGTGGTTGAGATGGGAAACACGGTTCTGGCCAAAAGGGCAGCATCGAACCTCGAAAGGTACGTTACTATCCTTTTGTCTGTTCATGCGAAATGCTTGTGCTAACTTGTCCTGTAACAGCATTAAGGCAAAGTATCCAGAACACTTCCGGCAGACGCAGCTCTTCCGAAATACTTTAGTGATTCTTGAAAGCCATCACTTCCGACTTCCCTCTCGTCGGTTTGCCCTCGACCTGTTTGACAAGAGCGTGATGCGGCGAATAGTTCTGGAGGACGAATCAGAACACGATTCAGACAGTTTCTCTGACTAGCCTACTTGTCGTTATGCACTGTCTTCCCTGGGATCTAACGGAGTTGGACTTTTCTTTTCTACTGCTTTTTTCTTCTTCTTGATTTGAAGATTTACTACCCATGATGATCGGATTTGAGGGCTCTTTCTTTCCTGTACTATGTGGTGTACCTTAGCCCAGGCGGTCGGCGTTTGGGTGTCTTAGCTCCGAATAAGGAATGGGGGCGATCAAGGGACGGGAATGCGTGGTGCCTGGGAACGTCTGGGAATGATAACGTGCTGATGAATGAAAGCGTTTTGCTCTGAATGATGCTAGTACCGTACGTCAATCAGCTTATCAGTTAGATAGATACCTTGTACTGTACTGTAGATGTCACCAGGTGATGCTCTGAATGTCCCTGGAAGCTCTTCAACCCCAGGGTTTAGGCAAACTCTAAAGCCACCCACCAGAGGTTCACACTGCGCTGTGACATCGACCCTAGTCAGCGAGCTTTGTTCCTGGAGCACAGCGCGAAAACGGCCATCGGAGCTGGCCGACAGCGCTACCAACTGACCCCAACGTCTTCACCCCCTTGCCGCCTCAACGCGCCGGAGTCCGCCTGTCCTGGGATGATTCCAGCCCTGTTACACGACAATGCAGCGGCTGTGGACTTGTGACCGACGTCCAAGCTCCCTTAATCCGGTGTCCTCATTCGTGCATCTTTGCCAGCATAGATCTTACATACATAACATAGGTGATTGTCCTTGTTCCATGATACGCTCCTCCCGGACATCCGCTCTGGAATAGGGTAACCCTCACGGCACAAGGTTAGCATTTGGAGGCGAACTTACGGTTTCTGATTTGAGGCGGACGAATCTCGCAAGATTGAGCTGCATAGCTGTGAAGTTAAGGAGCAACTGTGGAGCGAAGAAACACGGACCTTCGACTTACTATAAAGAGCTGCACTCGCGCCCGCGGTAGTCAGTTACTGTGACACCACTCTTTTTGTTCAACTTCGATACCCGTCTGAAACCTCAATCCTCCTGTTAATTGAAGTTAAGCAGGGAACTAAAGTTAGCGACTGCTTTGGTACTGTCCTCCATCTGTGACTACTATCCCGGAAGCTCTACGATATCCTTTGCACAACCTGGCTCCTTGGTTATCCTGCTGGTTAGAGCTACACTAGCCAGCCATGGCAACTAAACTAAGCGCTGCCCAATATGGCAAAGATAACGTGAAGGTGTGCAAAGTCCATCGTGACGCCAGGTCGGGCACGCAGACTGTCGTGGAAATGACCATTTGCGTCTTGCTTGAGGGAGATATAGAGACGTCGTATGTTTCATCCAATATGTGTGATGCCAGCATGTGTTAATTAGAAACCAGGTACACCAAAGCAGACAACAGCGTAGTTGTCGCGACAGATTCTATCAAGAACACCATATACATTTTAGCTAAACAGCACCCGGTTACGCCTCCTGAGCTCTTTGCGTCTATCCTGGGAACCCATTTTATAGAGACGTATAAACACATACATGCGGCACATGTCCGCATTGTCACTCATCGATGGACGAGAATGACCATTGATGGAAAGCCACACCCTCATTCGTTCATCCGCGATGGCACAGATGTCCGAATCACAGATGTCGATGTCGTCGAGGGCAAGGGGATCGAAATCAAGTCCTCCAACTCGGGACTGCTGTTGCTCAAGAGCACGGGTTCGCAATTCCATGGATTCGTACGAGATGAATACACGACACTACCCGAAACATGGGATAGAATTCTCAGCACGGAGATCGACGCAAACTGGATTTGGACGCCTTTTAAAAGCCTCGATCATGTCAAGTCTACGGTGCCCAAATTCGACTCTGCGTTCGCCTCAGCACGTGAGATCAGTTTGAGACTCTTTGCGCAAGACAATAGTGCAAGTGTTCAGAACACGATGTATAAAATGGCCAGTGAGATACTGGGCTCTGAATCGCTCTTGAGTTCTGTTTCGTACTCGCTCCCAAACAAGCACTATCTAGAATTAGGCAAGTCCCGCAATCAAGGCAATGGCCCAGTGATGTTCGCTAACTGTTTTGTCAAGGACTGAACTGGCACAAAGAGTTGAAGAATACGGGCAAAGATGCGGAAGTATACGTGCCTAGCCCGGCCCCAAATGGCCTTATCCAGTGCACGGTAGCTCGGGAAAGCCATCGTCGCGAGGGTCTCTCGAAGCTGTAATGGGAATCCGTGGGTCCGGGTATAAGCAACGAAACTGGACGTTTGGAAGCTAACATAGCCATGCTGCATATCTAGCGTTTTTTAGCCCTATTGTAAATCAAGTATTATACAAGAGTCCAACAACGTGTAGGCTGAGAATCTAAACACAGAAATGTAAGGGTAATAATACATAAATCCGGGCTTCCCTCCCATATACTCCTCGCGTAATGCATTGAAATAAAACCGTACTACTGCGCTGCAGGTGTAGCAGCAGCAGCTTCTCTTGTTTGTTGGAAGGCTTTCTGAATCTCGGGTAACTCGCCCAGCACGCTCTTCCCGCCGAACTTAACAATATTTTGCTTGTATGGATGCGCATGTCCTTCGAATGCTATGAACCGGTCAGTATGTTCCGTCCGACGAATTTTTTTGGGGTTAAGCCAACATCTCCAAGATCTAATACCCCAGAAACATAGCCCATGCGAACCAACCAACCTTTTAATCTCGCCATCCGCTTTTCTCTCAGCTTGTTTTTTGGCAACATCCCTTTAACCGCGCGTTTAAGCACCTCCGCACCACCCCACTTCTCAAACATCTTATCCATAGACATCGACTTTAGGCTTCCCGGCCTTGTGGAATGTGTGTAGTATAGCTTCTGGAATCGTTTCTTGCCTGTGGTATGGATGTTCTGGCAGCCAACTGCTACGACATAGTCTCCGCAGTCTGTTGAGGGATCGTAGATCGGTTTATTCTTGCCCATGAGGAAGAGAGCAATGGAGGAGGCGACGCGGCCGAGACTCCGGGGATCGGAGCCCACGTCTATGTAGTGCCATGTTCGGGAGTAGGCGAGACGGGTCTGATGGTAAAGAGACAAGTAAGCAAAGCGATCAACAGACTGTCCTATGCCTGGGGCTTTTAACTTACTCGTCCGATGCTTTGCGACATGATGGATTGTTGAGTGTTGCTATCGGCTCATAGAGAACAAGATGGAAAACGAAAGGCGCACTTCACGGCGACCCGGATTGCAATGCGCAAGCAATGCACCTATGCCAGTCCAAAAAATTTCCTTGAGAGTGTTCAATTGAAGCTCGTCTTCTGCTCGCTGTCGTGCTCGTCCGCCGCTTCAAGTCAAACTCCGTCGAGGCCAGTCCGCCACGTGACCTGGTAGATTACGTAAGCTACCCTAGACGCACACTAAGCGAGTCCCACCATCTCGACTTTTGAATATCGATTTGAAGAGGCCCATCAGCGCGACGGCGACATCGACTTTTCCCTTCGACAACCCTTACGCTCTGCACGTCGACCACAGCCATCCGCCCACCTAATCCGCAAACATGGCTTCCGCTCCCAGCGTGCAATGCTTCGGCAAGAAGAAGACAGGTGCGCTCCCTTGACTTCATGCCGAAATTTCCCTCCCGCCTTTTTTGGGTCTTGAGGTACTGAACCGGTTTGGCTAACTGATACGTTCTGTTCTGTAGCCACCGCTGTCGCCCACTGCAAGGTGAGATTGAGTCCGCCGATAGAGGAAATATATAATGGGTTGGGAATGATAGTGGAGGAACATATGCTAAGAATTGCAAACAGCAAGGCAAGGGTCTCATTAAAGTGAACGGCCAACCTATCTCGCTTGTCCAGCCAGAGATCATGAGATTCAAGGTACGCAATTACTCCGAGAACTGAGGCGGATTCCGGGCAGGTGGAAGGGGACAAAAACAAGATTGGGGAAGCAGGCGATGCGACGAACATATGGGGTATCAAGACAGGGCCAGTTCCGTTCTGACGCCGTCTCTGGATGCATAGGTTTACGAACCCCTTCTCATTGTCGGCCTCGACAAGTTTGCCAACGTCGATATCCGCGTCCGCGTCACCGGCGGTGGTCACACTTCCCAGATCTACGCCATCAGACAAGCCATCGCCAAGTCGTTAGTCGCCTACTACCAGAAATTCGTCGATGAGCACTCCAAGAACCAGCTCAAGCAGGCTTTCGTCCAGTTCGACCGAACCCTCCTTGTCGCTGATAACAGACGCGCTGAGCCCAAGAAGTTCGGTGGTCCAGGTGCCCGTGCTCGTTTCCAGAAATCTTACCGTTAAAAATCTCCCTCCTACCTTTGCGATGTGGTTCTGGTCGAGCCGTGGAAAGCAGCTACTGGGGATGTGCCAGGGGGGCGGGTTGTTGGCGCTGGGACGGACGGGAAGGAAATGTCATGTCTCAAATTATTATGTTTTGTTTCTCTGTATGAAAAAAAGAGGAACGGAATAATGCTATCCGCGCAATGGCAAACCCATTTTTTAACCAGCACAAGGGCTCTTCTCCGCCGACGAGCTGTTCGTTCACCGATTTAGTGGGCAAAGCTTTGGACTTCTCTGTCTAATCGGGGTACATTCAATGCGACATACGGGTATAAGCTCAGACTCTCCGGATGTCCTCTCTCTTTACAATGGTTGACCGCAATAGTTTGGGAACGAAGAACAATCAATCACTACATCTTTCATTGGTCCACCCGACGGCCCGCATATTGTTCAGGTCAATGAGGACTACCACCTGTAGATCAAGCTCGCCTCACTGTCACCGTCGTCCCAAATCATAACACCAAAAACAAGATGAATGGAACGAAAAGTGACCACATACTAGTCAAGCAGTGACAAGGATAGGACGCTCGAACTTTCGATATGAAGTGATATCCAACAAAGTGACGATGTGCCTGAGGATGGAGAGCACATATTATGCAGCTGTCCGAAAGCTACAGAGAGAATGAACATAGAATGCTTATATTTTTCGCTAGGCTGGCCTGTCAATCATATCCGTATCCTCATCTAGGGGTGCTTCAAGGCCCCCTTCTTCAGTATCAACTATCACTGGCGCATACTCGCCAGTCTCATCCTCTTCCTCGGCACCCTTCATTTCCAACTCAACCTGTTCTCCGTCCTCAAGCTCTACCATACCACGCTGCACTATGGAGCCCCTGGATAGCTCCCAATCGTACTCGTTTTTGACCCAGCTCTCAAGGTGAGCAAATTCTTTCTTGACCAACATGTCGCCAGAGACATCAATATCATCCAAGGACTTCTTGAACTTGATAAGGAGGTTTCTGAGCATGGAGCCGCCATCGTCTCCATCCATTTCGAACAGTCCACCTTCAACATCATCGCAGTGGCTCAATTGCAATCTCAGCAGCTGTAGCACCTTAACAAAGAAGCCCTCTCGTTCTTTGATAGCACTCTTGCATGTCAGTGTCAAACCTAGAAGCCTTTTCCATTGCTCTAAACTGGAGAAGTTCATCAACGTAAGAACCATCAAGAATGTGAACTGCAACTCTCCAAGCACTTGTTCTTCGCCTGCTATATCAGCATCTCGGGTAAAAGGCTGGCCAGCTGGAACTGCATGCGCTATGAGATCTCCTAGTGCCCAGGACCGATCTTGTGCTGCTTCTGTACGCTCGCGTCCTACAGCGCCCTCACGCCAGGTTCTCTTCAGGTCAACCGAGAGGAACCGTAACTCTTTCTCTCGCTCACCGGCTATGCCAGTCGCGGTAGCAATTTCTGTAACAGTCAAACCGGGAATGTGGTCTGTATCTCTTGGAGCGGAGCCCCCCGATGTCATCGTCCAGCGCTGACGGGTCAGATCATCAGAGGTGGCCGTTGGTCCCAAGATGCGATCTAATAGGGACGGTGTGATATAACTTGCAAGTTTCTGCCAGTCACCCCGGGATGGGACACGTTCGCGCGCATGGCCCCTCCCATTATCCTCGTCCATGCCTCCTTCTGTTGCTGTTGTTGTCCCTGTTTCCGCATCCAACCGCGATTGGTAGGCCAACAAGCCACCCGAAGCCCATATTCTGCCCAAATTGGCTCTCAGCTGCATCGCCTCTTGTCTCCCCGTATCCGTGCTCTCGTCGATCGGAACCACAGCCTCAAGTGCCTTGTCCCATTTTCGCAGCCGGATATCAACCTGCGCACCTTGTCGAATCAACTGGCCGTGCTTCGCACCATCGTTATCCCCTGCGATATAAAACCATTCTCCGCTCCGGAGTGAATAGCTTTCTGTTGTTCCCGTGTACAAAAAATGCGCGCCGGGCGGCAGATCCTTGACACCATGGAAGTTCGGTGCGGATGTGAACGAGTAAAGGTCAATGCCAACCAAGGTTCTGGGAGGTAGGTTCGCGATGACGAGGGTTGGGGTTGGTTGAGGAGATCCCGACATGAGGCGCGGAATGTTTGTTCGCTTATGTTCCTGAAAATTTTGGCGGGGAGCCGTTGATCCCAAAAGATCCGGTAGGAGCTTCAAGTAATTAAAAGGGAAAAACGCGGGGCCAGTGACCAAGAGAGCTCAAGCTACTCCATAGTTGATTGGATATATCAAATCATTTGTGCAGGTCGCAAGTGTCCAAATTCAGATCTTATAGATCTCAAGGAGAGTTGCAGCTCGTGGGGCGGAAGCTCTAAGGATTAGACTGATTACATCATGATTGGCATATAGCCACGAACCCTACCTACTATGGTATACGTTTGAGAACTCCATGGACTTAGAAAACCACAAACTATCTGCTTCGGCCAGTGTTCCAAGGAGATATGATTTACGGATATACGCAAGTACGTGAAAGATTTTGGAAGTTGCCCAAGTACCAGGTTGATTCGATTATGAGAGTGCTTTGACACAGAGACTCATATGCGGTACGCTAGAACAAGAGGTTTCGGGATAAAGAAGAAAGAAGACCAGGCGTAAATGCCGTTCTTCGCGTTATTCCATCCACATGATGCAAGGGATATTCGTAACGTATCCATGCAGTCCATCCTCGCTCCAGCCACGAACAGAGGTACGCGACACGGCGGGAAATATAAGCCGCAGAAGGCTCACAGACGGCGACCACGGCGACCACCCTTGCGACGAGTAGAGTCGGAGGGTGTGGGAGTGACATCCTCAATTCTTCCGATTCTCATTCCGGAACGGGCCAAAGCACGGAGAGCGGACTGAGCACCAGGGCCGGGGGTCTTGGTACCGTTACCTGTGGGAAAACACGGGGTTAGACTTCAATCGCGATATACTGATAAAAAAAATAAAAAGAAAAATATCAAGAAATAAAATTTTTAATGCCGCTTTTCAGTCTGAGAAAACGGGTGGTGCTTTGCATACCTCCAGTGGCACGGATCTTGATGTGAAGAGCATTGATCCCAAGCTCCTTGCAACGAGCAGCAACATCCTGAGCAGCCAACATAGCAGCGTAGGGGGAGGACTCGTCACGATCGGCCTTAACCTTCATACCACCGGTAACACGGCAGATAGTTTCGCGTCCACTGATTAAACGAAAATTAGCCCATCGTTCTTCGAATGCTCCATCGCAGTTGTCCATTTGATAGCCAACGAACGGAAGCGCATCGCATGGCCTGACAACAGTCCCACGCGTCATGTATTTCGCAGCCAAAAGGAACTGACCTGAGATCGGTAACGTGAACGAAGGTATCGTTGAAGGAAGCAAAGATACGGGCGACACCGAACACGAGTTTGCCTAAAGGTGGGAGTTAGCTGAGCTCAAAGCAGCTTCGCGCGGGCGGGCAGTGCTCACCATCTCCGGACAAAGGTCCAAGAGAGACGTTCTCGGTGGCGGGTCTGTCGGTCTTCTTCTTTGGTGGCATTTTGGCGGCGTTGGATTGAGGATGTTGTGGATATCGAGAAGAAGAACAATCGCGAAGTTCGACTTCGATCAACTTTTGATTTCGCGCTCAGTTGGCGTTAGGGTTTCTGCCGGTGTGCCCTAACTTCCCAGATTGGCACCACAGCATTAGCGTGGATGACTAAGCGACATTCTTCCGACCATCAAAACCAAGTCGCTTTTTTTCTCTCTGAACTTTTTCCTCTTCTTCTTTTTTTTGTCTTCAAAATCAATTTTTTGAGCTCCTCGAGCATCGTTGCTCATCTTCATGGGAGACGCCCTCTTCGGAGTTGAGAAATGGTTATTCTATGGTGATACCCTGTGATAATGGTGAAGACTTTTTTCTGTGCTACGATTTCACTGCAGTGGTGACATGGTGGCTTGCTGAGAATCTTTGTTGACCGCGCCTTTTCTCATCCCCTTTTCTTTCTGTGCCCTTCGACTACTCTCTACCCGTTCATTTCTGTCATTAACCAAGAAGGTCCGGAGTGATTTATCTTCACAATGGCGCTTCATTCCACCTCCCGTCGGTCCATTGGGATCATCGGGATGGGCGACATGGGAAAGATGTACGCTCAACGCTTGAGTCGAGCGGGCTGGAGGTAAATCCCCTATATTGAGGTTCTCGATCCTTGATCCAGCTATTGGTGTTCTTGATGATCATGGTAAGTTTCTAATCCTTTACGCATTTCCTCTTCTATGATGACTTGAGTGCATTTGGCTCGAGTATGGTTTGGTGTCGACTGTAGCACTATTCTGGTGTCAACGGAAGATATCATACTGTCACTGATGTAAACGCTCGCTACCTTTATTTTTATTGTCTGATATTGTTGTTACTATCCTTACTTGCTATCATCCCATCTTTTAGCACAGAACATGGATGCTAACCTCAATGCAGTTTAGATTTACAATCATCCCCGATACCCACGGCTGATATACCTCTAGTATCAATGCCTGCGATAGACCAACAAACTATGATACCCTGAGGCAAGAATTTGCGTCCGACGTATGTTCACTATGGCTATTAATACATATTGATACTCAAATTTTTATCTTTTTCCGAGTAGACAAATATCAATATACTACCCAACGGACATTTGGTCTCCAGAATTAGCGACTACATCATTTACAGTGTAGAGGCGGAAGCCATCAGCAAGATTGTCGCAGAGTACGGCCCATGTATGCACTTCATCGAACTATAATTAATCCTAAATTCTCTGACAATGTGAAAGCAACCAAGGTTGGCGCGATTGTGGGCGGCCAAACCTCGTGCAAAGCCCCAGAATTGGCCGCCTTCGAGAAGCACCTCCCAGATGACGTGGAAATTATATCCGTCCATTCCCTTCACGGTCCCAACGTGAACACCAAAGGACAACCTCTGGTATGCTCTTTTGCTGTGGCTTATCTTTTCGAAGATCACGTAGCAGGGTGGTAACATCTGAGATCTAGGTCCTGATCCAACACAGAGCCTCGGACGAGAGCTTGAAGTTTGTTGAGAGTGTCTTCTCTTCCTTCGAGTCCAAATACGTCCATCTCAGCGGAGAGAAGCATGATCGAATCACCGCAGACACGCAAGCCGTCACTCATGCAGCATTCTTGAGCATGGGCACTGCCTGGCATGCCAATAATCAGTTTCCCTGGGAGATTCCTCGCTATGTAGGCGGCATTGAGAACGTCAAGATCAACATTACACTGCGTATCTATTCGAACAAATGGCATGTTTATGCCGGACTGGCCATTTTGAATCCCGCGGCCAAAAAGCAGATCCGCCAGTACGCAGAGTCCGTGACGGAACTCTACAAGCTTATGTTGGGGGGACATGGCGAGGAGCTCAGGCGGCGAGTTAAGGCTGCCAGAGCCGCCGTCTTCAAAGTTGACGCTGTGAAGCAGAACTTACTGCTGGAGGATGAAATGCTTGACCGGTTCTCTTTGTCAAGGGGACTGACTGAAAAGATGCCTAATAACCATCTGAGCTTGCTTGCTATTGTCGACTGTTGGTGGAAGCTGGAAATTGTTCCTTATGACCATATGATTTGCTCGACGCCGGTGAGTTTAATGGCTCATGTTCTCCTTTGCGTCCGGTCATATTCGGTCTAATGCTAGTTCTAGCTCTTCCGTCTCTGGCTTGGTGTCACAGAGTATCTCTTCAGAAAAGAAGAACTTCTCGACGAGGTTCTTGATGTCGCCATCAACGATAATACATTCCGCTCGGACGATCTTGAGTTTACATTCGCTGCTAGGGTGGGTTGATCTGGAAATACTTCCGGCTTCTTGGGTTTCTGTACTGATTTGGCTCATCTTACAGGCATGGTCGGACTGTGTGTCATTCGGCGATTTCGAATCCTACCGTGATCGCTTTGAGCGTATCCAGAACTACTTCGCACCTCGATTCCCTGAAGCCGTGAGAGTTGGGAATGAGATGATGAAGACAATCCTGGAGAAAACAGAGAAACCGGGTGCGGCACTTCCTGCTCGCCCATAAGGCTATATAAAAAGGCGTATCCTGCGTTGGCACTTGTGCTTGGATCTGACCATGGAACTCACTTCTCTGTCCGAATTACTGTAAGTCTAGATCTCGTTATTCACCGCATCTCAGGTCTATCCTGAATCACAGGGTGTGCGGTGCATGGGTGGTGACATGCGCGGACGAACGTGATCTCATCTATATCATTATCGGCAAGCCGCAGTTACGCATGCAGCGCATTGGCACATATATATCCTTTCGGACATGGCTGAGACTGAAGAATGCTTGATCGTTAGTTATAATGAATAACACATTGCTCTAAGCCACTCTTTGGGGTCGTGGATGATTTGTAGCTGAATGCACTTCTCGGCACAAACTAGTTCACCGTAATACTTAGGTGTCCGTTCAATTCGCCTTATATCGAGTTCTGGGAAGTCGTTAAAAGTGCCCGCTAAACCCGATACTGCAGTCTTCGTTTTTTTTTCGGATGTTTCAAAGGATCGGTTTAGTTTTGTGGGCTGATATATCGGAACGTTAGCCGTACATATAGTATGTATGTTAGCAAGGGCCATATCCAAGGTATTCTGATGTTGATTTTGAGTTGTGGGCTTTGCAAAATCACGTCCACCTCTCCCCATAATAATGCGCTCGTGCGCATATTAATAGAACTGTCGATCGAGGCCAAACCCAGACATAGGGTTCATGCAGAGTGGCTTGACTTGTATGGTCCAAGTCTCGAGGAGTCTTTCTAGGATGCAGTGTAGGATCGACCAACATGACACACTCTGTCCAGGGCCTCCCAGGTCGAATTCCAGTATCTTTCGAACGAGCAACCTTGTCTTGGTATATCGTGGGGTGCTAAGATTGTCTGGAGTAATCATGCGGTGTCGAGAAAATTGATTCCATTTCAAGGTGGCGCAAGTAGTGCAGAAACGGGTGCGTGCTGCAAGATCTAGAGTTGCGAGACTTGATGTTTGGCCGCATGGATGACTTTCAGCTGCGCAAAGTTACAGTAGGCGCTGATACTGCGAATAGAAAAGCGCCATTTGCAATCTAGTAATCATTAATAACCACCCCGTAATCGACTCAAAGGGCTATCACAGCGTGCGTGAACGTGGCTTGCAAATTTTTGATCCTTGCACGCGTTGAGCAAGGTGGACAGGGAGGACTCTGCGACCTCGAGACAGATGGTCTCCGTATTCGTAAGCCTGCGTCGGGTGTCAAGTAGCTTGAAGTCACAGGCACGCATGGCGCTGAGCGTTCAACGAACGACATTGAGAGAGAACGATTCCCCGGATGGAATCATTTGGCATCTTCTGCAGTCCTCCCACCATGATGGAAGAACGGTGACGGTTGTGGGTGGAAGAATGTTTCACAGTGTCAATGCGACTCCAACGAGTCTTGGAGACAACGATAACGAAGCTTAACTGCATTTCGAGTGCGTCTGGTTGGTTCTCGACCCCTTGTAACCTGAGTCTCGAATGCTGTGTCTGGGGTAACTCGTCCAGCCTGCCGCCATGAATTGTTTCCCAAGTGAAGTCTTGTCGAGGTTCCCACGATGGGGTTGGCTCAGCTGCTGCTAGGCTTCAAATGGCTCGAAAACCTTCAGCAGAGCACGATGATTCCATGCTTAATCTGCGCCTCGTCTTACGCAATTTGGGCTTGGCCCGGGATGAAGAGCGCCCATCGCTTGAACCTGGGGTTCTTTTTGGGCCTTTTTCCTCCGCAAGGCTGCTGCAGCCAATAAACAAAGCGGCATTCATTTGGCGTTTGCGGTGCGATCGGTCTCGGGAGTAACACTCTTTTACAGCACAATCCCCCGGCCGAATCTATCACTCGTTTACAGATTGCTTGAGTTATTCGTCACTGTGGAGGACAGCATGATTGAAGTATAGACAGGGTCACTTCAGATCTGAGAGCTTGTACCACCCCCGGACGTTTTGCCGTTTCCCCTGATCTGCGGGCGACAATCTATCCGAGTCACGACTCGGAGTACATATAGCCATTCACCCCGTCCCTCAAAACTTGTTCAGTTTCTTCTCGTTTCCTTCTGTTTCACATTTCATCCTTACGAAAGGTCAATTCAGCGAGTCGTATGACCGCTTTGCAACGATGTTGAAGCGATTTTTGGGATGGTCTCCAGCCATACTGGCTTTGGGTGAGTTTGTGTGACAGTTGTGCTCGGGTCAGAGCCTCTCGGACAGAACTCAGTATCTAACGGTGCAAGTCTAGTATCTAGCGTGGGAGGCAGCTTCGTTGAGTTCAGCCCTGGAAGTGAAGCAGAGGGAGTGACCTATCGTGTCAATGTGCCGTCTTCTACAGCTTCGTCAAAATCCGGCCCGATATATTTCCAAATCGAAGCCCCAGCGGATATCCAATGGGTTGGGTTGGGTCAGGGGACCGACATGGACGGCGCCAATGTCTTCATGTTATACTCAGCGTCCGCTACAAATGTGACACTGTCACCGAGATTGGCTACTGGAACCTTTCAACCTGATGTGAACCCGGACGCAAAGGTCTCGCTCCTTGATGGCACAGGAATTTCAAAGGGCAAAATGATCGCAAACGTCCGATGTGACAGTTGTCTCTCGTGGGAAGGAGGAAGTCTAGACCCCAAGGACACCGCGAGCTCGTGGATTTGGGCTATGAAGAGAGGAAGTCCCATACGATCGACAAATGTTGATGAAGACCTGAAGCGTCACGACGATAAAGGGGGTTTCTATCTTGACCTGACGAATGCCATCGGCGGGAGCTCCGATAACCCTTTCCGAGATATGCCCTCGACAACCGGACCTTCATCTCCCGGCAAAACCGGTTCCCCGGGCTCAAAGCCCATTAAAAAGAAGAAGACGAACACTCAGACGAGACGTTCTGCACACGGACTGATCATGTCCATCGTCGTTGTGGTTTTGTTCCCACTATTCGCCCTGAGTCTTTACATTGTTCCGTCCGGAAAGACAGTTCCATACATCCACGCCCCTCTCCAACTGGTCACGCTGTGTTTAGCCATCGCTGGCTTCGGCATCGGCATTTCGCTTGCAAAAGACCTGAAGGTCTTAACTGGCTACCATCCCGTCATTGGCATCGTCATGGTCGGATGTTTGATCCTTTTCCAGCCCGCACTAGGTCTACTACAACATATGCATTTTCGCAAAACAGGAGAACGAAGCTCATTTGGTGTTCTCCATCGCTGGGGTGGTCGTCTTTTGATTGCATTGGGTGCTGTCAATGGTGGATTGGGTTTCAAGTTCAGCGGGATCGGTAATCCTGGTGTACCAAAAGCGGGTGCGATCGCATATGGTGTCATCGCGGGCATTATGGCGCTCGTCTATGTGGGTATTGTGTTGCTGAAGTCCTCCAAGTCAAAGGGCAATGGCCATGAAAAGGCTGTCAGTGTTGCTGACGGCACTCCGCCCAAATCCCCTACGGATCCGGCCCGCTGAGGCGATATACAACTATTATATTCTTATAGATACCCATTCGGCTTCACCTTTTTGCGTTTGTGTTTTCTTCGCATTTGGCTTTATATGACTGTTAATGAGTTCTTCATGCTTTTGGGTCTGTTGGCCCGTCTACACGCACTTGGAGGCAGTCGTGAATCATTCTTATCCCACAATCTTGATATCGCGCTTAATAGAGCCTCTACGGTAATTCCAAGTACATTATAGAAACCTAGAACCACTATTCCACGGGTTTGCAAGTCTTCCACTCTCCATGTACAGTACTATTCGCGACCCAAGGCATTGGTCATGACTGGTAGTTAGTCTTCTGGGAACCGATTATTCAAAAATTTTATATAAGTTTCTGTGATTAGGTTCCTGTTTCATGTCGTGTTTCGATGTATGGCCCCGCGCTTAGAAGTTGATGCAACCTGAGAGGAATCCCAGTCAGCGCATCGCAAGGGGAGTCTGGCTTCAGGTAAATGAGATTCTTCTTCCGGGCATAGAAGGGAGTATGTCCGTACTCAGAACCTCAGTTGAATATCAATCCATCAAGTTTCACAGTGACACGGCTTGGGGTGAGTTAATCGTGGATAACCTTCACGCGGCTAGCGAGTAGCACGCGAACTCTGAAGTGACTTTCGGGTCTTTGGCGGGCGCTAGTGCCCCTTATCCCAACCCACACCAAGCAGGCCCTGGGAAGCTCTCCCCGGATTCTCGCTTGAGCATCTCACCTTTTTCACCTCCGCCTTCATTTGCCCTTTCTTTGAATATCCATACTACCAATACCGGCACTCTTCAATGTAAGTAACAGTGTTCTTTCTGGTTGTCACTTCCTCGTGCACGTAGCCTGCACAGTCTTCATCCTCAAAGAGACGCGCTCAGACCCTTTCATGCTTTATCTTCCTTCGAAATCGTCCTCCCAGCACTGTCTTCCACCCATTCACAGCAACGCTGACTATCATCTACGTTCACCATTTTAGAGAGCCGGATAGAGAATTAATAGACATGCCGTTTTATAATACAGCTGACAGAGGCCCTTCTAGGCCATCTCTACCTAGGTAAGACCAAGCTTAACATCTTTTATCGTTGTGCTACTAGATCCAAAGAACAAAGACAATAAGAAGCTAACTCTGTACAGTTACAGTACTGGGCTTGACAGCGTAGGAACACCTCTGACCTCTAAATAATGGCAGCCGACATGTCCTTGTTGCTTGCTAATACCGGCTTGCCTGTCGTCGTTGACAGCGCGAACCGTCTTCAACAACCTTGCGTTCGCACGATATTGTGACTGTGACAATCCTTAAGTCTGAATATGACACTTTGGTACGACACTCGCTAGTATTCATTTACAATGTAATTTTTTCCGTTGAGGTTAGCAGCTAATAATGGTGCGTGGTACAGATCCGTCGGTCTCGCGAGTACGGTATGCTTACCACCCTTGCCAACCCTTTCGACTTCAATCTAAATATTCGCGGCGGTGGCCAGAGAGGTTGAAACAGGCTCTGATTCAAGGCGGCATACCCCAGTCGTCTCTTGAAGTGAGAGTTTCCCACTTCAAAACAGTCGAGATGGCCTTTACTTACGGCAGCTCAAGACTTTGATCTATAGTCCCGACAACCATGAAGCGCCCCAGCAAAGCGGAGAGTTCTCGAACGATACCCCTTCTCCAGACTCGAGGCTTTCTAGTCACACAAAACCTAGTATAGATGATACTCGACCAAGACATGGATTGTCATCGCCTTCTGCTCCGCGGCACTGTTCAACAGAAACGGTCTCGCGCCCCGCCGTTAGCACGCCTATGTATCAGGAGTCTTATGATCAAGATGACGTATCAGTCCCGAGCGATGAGAAAATGGACTCCCCGTATTCCGGGGATGGACGTACAGGCCCGACCAAACAGCAGGAAAATGTTAATGATAATCGGACAATCGTCTTAAAGAATATTCCGGACCGAGCCACCCATGCAGATGTGGTCTCGATTATCCGTGGGGGAACACTGGTAGATATTTTTGTCCGCTGCAGAGAGCGTGCGGCAAGTATCTCCTTCCTTGATTCCAAAGCTGCACAAGAGTTTCTGGTGTACGCCAAGCGGCAACATTTGTATATTCTTGATAAACCGGTGAGTTTGAGATTTGTCCACATCTATAGCAATGGCTCACCCAGTTCAAGATTGAAGTTGCTTGGAGTGACCGCCAATTCATCCTCTCCAATTACATTGCCTCTCAAATGGCGAATGGCGCAACACGGAATCTGCTGATTCGTGGGGTACACCCGAACCTGACGGAGGCGCAGATTCGTGAGGATATGGAGCACATACACAACCTGAGCATCATCTCTGTTACATTTGCGCAAGGTAATGCTTATATCTCCACCAATTCGGTCCAGAAAGCATCATATGCTCGCAACTGCATGAGGTCTCGTATGCCCTACAAGCTCATGAGGATTGAGTATTATCCCGACGAGTGCGCGGAGCCGCTGCCAAGGATTCAGCAACTCCCGAGGAAGGAAACTCCACGACCGGTGAAAAAGCTGAACCCTATGGCTAATCGATTTGAAATGCTTCACCTAGAGGATGAAAGTGACGACCCCGACGGCACAGAGGAGTTGAGCAATTGTGCTCCTGTCACTGGAAGAGTTAATTGGGCCAGCAACGCCATTGCTGTTTAAGGCTCATGACCGCTGATCTTGCATTGATGGCTGCATACCTTTTACTCTTCAGTGCCAGCGCCTCCGACATTTCTGAGCCGCTTGAAAGACCCATTGAAACCTCGGAAATCAACATTCAATCATCATACCCAATTTGCTTTACTCAGTTATTGGTTGTGGCCCTTGTGTATTCTGGCATTAAGCCACTTCCCTTTCAATCACTCCATGCTCTCGTAGTTAGATACCCAATATCTTTGCAACTTTCCTCAGTTTGATAGCTTAAGGCGAGTAGTACATGGACGGGCGGCTACCATGGTGGTGACATTGTCATTTTTGACGTTTCCTGCGGCCTTGGTCAACGATAGTGGTATGGATAATCAAGAGGTTTATTAGTACCGAGGCATAAGCTAAAACATCTCGCCCAGTTACATCGAGACCTGCTAGGTCATTCCGTACAAAAGGGACGGTATGGGATTGTTGTAGAAATTTTGAACTCGAAGTAAATATGCTAATATCCCTGATGAACCTTGGTCTGTGCAGCATACACGTGACGAGATGAGATCGCGATGCACGCTAAGATAAGATAAGCACAAAGCACTCAACATTGAAGCGAAAATCGAAATCTGAAGTTCAACATCAAAAAATTCGAAACGACGAAGCAGCCTCGACGTCAACGAGTGCGTGAAGTACCGCATAACGTCTGATACGAGACCATCGAGCTCATCACCGAAGGACTCGCGTCAATCTCCCCCAACTTTTACAACAATGTCAGCCGACGCTCGCACAGCCTATCCGGGCAGCCGCCCGGTCGCGAATCTGCAAGACGAATCCGACGTGGAAGAGGAGGCGCTCGTGAACAACTACAAGGAGCAAGTACACTTTGACGATGGAATGAGTGAACTGGATCGCACCACCTCCTTAGGCGGAGGCTCACAGCAACAGGGTATCCAGGCCCAATTGGCGGCTGCGGCGACCCCATTGGAATTCCAGGCGACGCTGGAGACCAAATTTGCGAGTTACGACAATTACTGCAGCTTGTTTCATTTTATTTTGAACTCGGATGGACCGGTGGATTTGGAGGTGCCTTCTGTATGTGAGATTCTTACAACTTGCCGTTCGACTGCTTCAAGGTTGCGACCTTGTGATTGTTTGCGCGTTGATATGCGTGCAAGGCGGATGCTAACCTGAATCTCAAACTTAGTACTACTGGGCGTGGGACGTGATTGATGAGTTCATCTACCAATTCGAGTCTTTCTGCCGTTACCGAAACCGAGTTGCTCGAACCGGCTCAAACGAGGAAGAAGCGCAGCTTTTGAAAGAGAACCCAAACACCTGGGGATGCTACTCTGTTCTCAACGTTCTCTATTCCCTCATCCAGCGCTCTCAGATCAGCGAGCAGCTGGCTGCTATTAAGGCCAACGATGATCCAATGGCCGTTGCGGGCGATTACGGATCTCGTCCTCTCTATCGCATGCTCGGATATTTCTCTATCATTGGGCTCCTGCGAGTTCACTGCTTGCTAGGCGACTTTAGCTTGGCGCTTAAGACCCTCGATGATATCGAGATGAACAAGAAGGCCATGTTTGCGCGAGTGATGGCCGCGCATTTCACCACGTACTACTACGTTGGTTTCTCCTACATGATGATGCGCCGCTATGCCGACGCCATCCGCACCTTCAGCCATATTCTGGTTTACGTCTCGAGAACGAAGAACTTTCAAAAGGGTCGGGAGAGCTACGATGCGATCGCCAAGAAGAACGATCAAATTCTTGGCCTCATCGCTATCTGTGTCGCTTTCCAGCCCACTCGGTTGGATGACACCATCCACTCTGCCCTTCGCGAGAAGTATGGTGACCAGCTCCTGCGTCTCCAGCGTGGTGGGCCCGACGCGCTGCCCCTCTTCGAGGAGCTTTTCCGCAGTGCCTGCCCGAAATTCATTAGCCCAACTCCTCCTGACTTCGACAACCCATCTCTCAACATCGACCCGGTCGACCATCACACCTCCATCTTCATGGACGAGGTTCGCAACACCCTGTACAACCCGACCGTGAAGTCATACCTGAAGCTTTACACTACCATGGACTTGAAGAAACTCGCCGGCTTCCTCGAAGTCGAGGCCGATCAGCTTCGCTCCTGGCTTATCGTCAACAAGCTTCGCAGCAGGCAAGTCAGATGGACCGAGGGTGGCCTGTTGGAAGGCGACGTTGTCAACTCCAGCGATTTGGACTATGCTATTGAAGGCAACTTGATCCACATCAGCGAGGCCAAGGCCGGACGAAGATTGGTGGACTGGTACTTGCGCAACCTTGCCAGAACCTATTAGAATGAGTTCACGATGATGAAGTTTGACGTTTTCTCATATCAACTTTCTTTCTTGCAAGGGGGTGTAGTCTTGCCGACGGTGGGGTTGTTTGTCATCTCGACCATGAAGACGAGGAGGATGTTAAGGCCATTTCCGGACTATGCCCTTTACGTTTCTCAAAAATGTTGTCCGCAACGGGGCGCTGTGCTTCTTCTTCTTTACCTTAGGCGCCCATGGATGCTGATCTTTGGTGTCTTATGTTAATGGATTATTGTCCCTTGCTTCACGTGTGATGTGTCCTGGATTCTACTTGACCTATTGTTTGCAATTTCCGGCATGGTAAAGACAATTGGCAACATTGTTTTTATTGCTGATATACCAATTCTATGTCATTGCACGGAGTATTATACAAAAAATGAGGGCTTAAAATAGAAACATGCAAGAAATTCTGGGTATTTTGGCTGAATAGATGTTGTTGGCCATATGCTGGGTTACTGGGAGGAGACAATCGTTCGTCGCACCAATGAACCCGCGGTTAGCCCTGAGTCAGGACTGTCAATGTTCATAGTTTGTGGCCGTCCAATAGACAGTTAGGTCACAGTGTGAGATTCAGAGATATCTCGGTACTGGTTATGGCGATATTGCTCAACATTCACTCATTAACATCGAAACTCGTTCCACACCCACAACTACTCGACGCCCGTGGATTGTTCACCACCTTGAACTGACTACCGATCAATTCGATCGTATAATCTATAGTGCTCCCTTTGAGCAACTCCAAAGACGCGGAATCCATCACCACCTTCGCTTCTCCTCCAGCGGGCGTTTGAGCGTCTTGTGAATCTTCCTCAAAAACAGTATCTTCTTCCGGGTCGATTTTTGACGATGGGTCGAGAGACATTAGGTATTGGAAGCCATGACAGCCGCCGCTTGTTACGGTGACGCGGAGATGATCGTATGGTTCTGAGTTAGAGGACAGTGACGATTTTGATGAGGAGGGAGCTGTGAGTTCGCGAAGGCGCTAAATAGAGTGAATGTCCCGTTAGTAACGGGAATCAATAATCATCTCATGCCTGCAAAAAGAGAGGATGAAAAAGGTGAGCTGCACAAAACATCAAAAAAACATACAACAGCCGGGATTCGCTGGTGGTCACCCACCCAACTACTAGCCGGCCGGCAAGTGGCTTAAGTACGGCTGAGCGGACGGGAAGCCCTGTTTTCCACTTCCTATGGTCGTATGTGCTAGGTACGACAAGGAACTCGGTATACATAGCGCAAGGGTCCTGACTTCACCACTTCAAACAGGAAATTGTGATCCCGTTGTCTTCTCTCGTCGCTCACGCACAAAACCACCACGGCTTAATGAAATTATTTCCTTTTTAGCGTACCTTTGCAGCGCGCGCAGATATTTCGATCAACATCGGTTTCCCATCGTCGTCATCTCGGGGATTTAACGAGACTCTCGTCGCATGGTTCACGGCTGTTGTTGAAAAGGGCGACAGGCGATGGAGCGAGGGGCTGTTGCGGGTGTGCTGTCGGAGAAATCCTTGGGATGACCAAGAATTCTGCGCACCGAATAGACATGGAGAGACAACTCGACGTTTGCAGAGGGCTCCGGAGGGATTAATGACAGTCCTTGAGCTCGTCGAGGATATGAGGCGATTGCATTCTCGTCGGATCGTTGCGGCGGTGGAGGGCGAACACTGGGTCAGGCGGCGACCAACTGCAAAGACTGTTCGCTGGGTCATCGTACGGATATAATCAAAGACGGATCTAAGAACAATATAACTATGACAAGAAACTCGTCATATATTCCTATCGAAGAGAAATGACAGATTGAAGACCAGCAGCTTTTCGACATCACCGAATTACTAATGGCGGCAATTTGAAGCTCCCTCGAGGACGAGCCCTCCGATTGGCTCCGACTTCACACCGCCTTCCGGCAGTTGCTCGTCGGGCTTTTGAGACAACGAAATCAACGACAAACCACGCCCGAAGCAGAGGAAAAAGTCGGACTGTTTTGAACTGTGACATGAACCAAGATACCCTTTTTTGCTGATATTTTCGATACTAACAGGAATCCAACTTAGCTATGATTACCCCATGCCATATTTCTCACTTTTCATCACTATGTTATGCTCCTCGGCGAGCTTTACTCAACCGTGACAAGCAATCCCCAACTAAGAACAGCAGGGCTTAACATTCCTCTGCGCATACTAAAAGATCTCAAAGTCGGATAATGCGACCAGGAAAATTCCAATTCTCCAGACGTTGTGATCGAAAATTCCTCAAACTGTTCTCACCCCTTCGCAGTACGACTAGTACTCTGGAAACTCCCTCCACATGATATCCGCAATACGATCAATTGGAGCTTCCATGAAAGACACCGCCGTCTCAAAGAAGGGCGTTTGCGGGGCATGCGGATGGGCTCGTGTAGGCATGAGGATCTTCGTGCGTTCGAATCTCTTAGAAACCTTGTCCGACTCTGAGGAATCCAAGACAGATTCCAACGAAGGGAGATCTTCGTCTTGCTCTTCGTCGAAATGCTTGTTCAAATTTTCCATGATGGAGTCTAGCATCGATCGATATCGCGGGTCACTAGGTGACATGTCCTGGAACTGGGAGAGCATGTTCTTGATCTGGTTTTCGTCCCGGTCAGCCATATAATCCCATCCAATGCGGGCGGATGATGCGCGAGCATTGCAGGCGTGCCTCTTGATTCTCTCTCCGATCTTTATCTGCTATAACTGATCCATGGTCCATGTGAGACTCGAGAGCTGGATAGACGACGAGTTCCTCGGCCACGGTGTAGCGGGCTAGTTCCCAGACAAGCTACTCGGTCCGCTTTAGCTTGAAGTTCATTTTTTGGCAATGATTTTATCAATGCGTACCTGATTACCCCAGCTTTTTTTTGTCTCGTCGTCCGGCGCTTGGAGAATCTTTTGGTAATGGTCCCGCATCTGCTCTTGGTCCTCCTTCATTACTTCTGAAATGCGCGGCATGTTGACTGCAATCCGTTTCCGGGTTTTTAACTATGCGTTCAGGAGTATGGACAATTGGATGTTTGATAGTCTATGTCTCACCAAATTCCGAGAATCATCATAACACAGGTCCGTCTGACAATGATCCCACACGAGGCTATATAAGCTCTCACTTCAAGGCCAGCACACGAAGAAGCTTCATCCGCCCAGCTGTCTCCTGCTATTGGTAGCCGTTGAGCAACAAACCCTCGTTCACGTCATTACAGCGAAGCTTCGAGTTTGTCCAAGATTCATATAGGCAGATTTCCAGAGAAACAGGTTCTTGTGCACCTAACTCAATTATATTAACTTTGATGTCCAATTGACAGTATCGAGGACACGACCCCCTTCAGCAGCATATGGACTTGACGGTAGTTTTCTTGGAACCCAAGCAAGGCTTCAGAGGTATTCATGGGTCTTTTTTGAGACCAATGTTGCAAGAGGACACGAGACATAAACCTTCGTGATGATACACAGGGTTATGCCATATAGAAAGCACTTGAATTGACAAGCGGTACGGAAACCCACGACGAGTCACTAGCCAGAAGGTCACGGCCAGATTGCGTGAAAGGGTTTAGCACAGCAAACACTTGTGGGTTTCCAATATGGCCGAACGATATTTTGCGGGCACTGGGATAGCGCTGCAAATATAATCGGAGTTCTGATAGCGTTGTCTATGCTCTGGTGGATTTATGCTCCCGCATGGGCATGCAAACGAGCTTCGGTTCATAGGGCTGCCCCGCATGTCAAGTTGGCATACAGAGTAGAGATCAACACGTTTCACAACGAAAGGACTTCACTGCAAACTTATCACTGCACCTGTCGATCTTCAAAAGCTGAAATTTAACGTCATGTCACCTCTTGTTGAAGTCGATTCTCTCGACATCACCGTAATCGTCGACAATGAGCTCGACGTCATGTCCCCTCCGCCGCCAAATACCGTCCAGGCAACCGGATTGATGGGGAACCTCGCCCTAGATTCTCCCTATGACTTACACGAACGTGGTGAAGCCACCAAGGAGCTTCGCATGTCCAGCATCTGCTGTGCTGCTCATGGACTTTCGGTGATGATTGTAATGGCCACTCCCAAGTCGTATATGAGAGCTGTTGATTTTGACGCATGTTCTACAGACGGCGACCAAGGGAGATGTGAAGCATACAATGCTGTTTGACACCGGTCCGGAAGAGGAGGTCTGGGAACGGAATATCAAACGTCTACGGGCTGATATTGCTGCAATTGAACGGATTCAGTTATCGCATTGGCATCGAGATCACTCAGGTACGGGCACTCGTCTACTTTCCCCTTTTTAAGCCCCAACTAGTAGTGAAAAAGGTTGGTCCTAAAGTGCGAAATTCGACTGCACAGGCGGCATGCTTCGCGCAATCCGGATGATCAAAGACGCGCAAAGAGCCGCGAGTAATGATGGCCGTGGCGACGACAACCTCGTGGTTGATTTGCACGCTTCGCGGCCAGACTACCGGGGATTCACCATCGGCACTGAAACCGTCTCCCTCGAAGCAGACCCCACATTTGAGGAGATCGAGAATGCGGGGGGGAAAGTCGTGAAGAGCACAACCCCTCATACGGTGCTAGACGACATGTTTTTGATTTCCGGGGAGATTCCACGGGTGACAGAATACGAGACAGGACTCAAGCACGCAGTGCGATTTCACAGTTCAACAAAAAAATGGGAGAAGGATGAGATGATTACTGATGAACGGCTGCTTGCGTGCAACGTGAAAGGTGAGTGAGGGATTGCCCACGTTCTGCTGGAGAGGGGTTAAAAACAACCCCGATTTCGCAGACCCTCTTAAAGGGGGCTGAGCGGAGTCAATTTAGTTGACCTATCGATATTTCTCCAGGCAAGGGTATTGTTATATTCACCGGTTGCAGCCATGCCGGCGTTGTAAACGCATCGCGACACGCCGTGGAATTGATCGGAAAAGACGTCCCCGTCTACGCGATTTTTGGCGGATATCATCTCGCAACGAGTGAGCCTGCTCAGATCAATGCCACGGTGAGGGATCTCAAGGCACTCGATCCCAAGATCTTGCTTCCGGGCCATTGCTCGGGCTGGAGGGTGAAATACGAGATTGAGAGAGAAATGCCGGGTCGATTGATTCCGCCGTCCGTGGGCGCCAAACTAGGATTGTAGATTCACAGCAAAATGATAGACTACAGAGACTTGTGCTCGTGAAGCTGAACTCCCGGGCTGATAATATAAGCTCCCGGCTGGCAACGGATAATTAATGGCAATTTGAGCAGCGAGCTATGACATAATGTGCAGCGCAGGCCCAAAAATCACCGAAAGTCAAACGGACAGAACGGCGAAAAGGCTTGACTTGTGCCATGTAACCCGAGCAGCGACCGCACGACGTGTGGGGGTGGGCGCAGGAGAATTTATCAACGATCCATCCCCGGTCTTCAGCCGGGAGAATAAGTAGTCGACGAAGAGCCGCAGGCCTCAGTATTCCTCTCGCTATTCCGTCGTGCTCGAAACCCTCATTTAATCCTTGTGGAAAACTACCCGATTGTATCAGCAAAAATGGCCGACTTCTCCAGAAAATATGCGGAGTCGATGGATGCGGAAGATCCGCTCCGTGAATTCAGGGACCAATTCATCATCCCGTCAAAGGCAGATCTCAAAAGCAAAACCCTCGCCGTTCCCAAAGGAGGTACGTTATGTATCAAGTATCGCCATGTAGGCCGGTGATGGCGGACGGCTAATTGGCATTCTGTGCAGAAAGTTCATCTTCAGACTGCATCTATCTCTGCGGCAACTCACTTGGTATTCAGCCCAAGAGTACTCGCACGTACATTGACACATTTCTGCAAACATGGGCGACCAAGGCCGTTCTCGGGCATTTCACAAAGCTCGAGGACTCGCGCTTCCCGCCGTACATGGACTACGACGATACCGCTTCGAACCTGATGGCCAAGGTCGTGGGAGCACTCCCAAGCGAAGTGGCCGTCATGAGCACGCTTACGGGCAATTTACATCTCCTCATGGCTAGCTTCTACCGTCCAACTCAGGAGAAATATAAGATTATTCTGGAAGGAAAGGCGTTTCCTAGCGATCACGTATGCGGGACACCCCTTATTCATCTGGGCAAGACTGCAGCTAACTCATCCATCTAGTTTGCTGTCGAATCTCAAATCCGTCAACACGGGTTTGATCCCAAGGATGCTATGGTTTTAATTGAGCCGGAAGATCCAAAGAAACCGTTCCTCCCAACCTCACAGATACTGGATATCATCGACAAACATGCCTCTACTACTGCGCTTATCCTTCTGCCCGGTATCCAGTACTACAGCGGACAGTATCTTGATATTCCCACGATTACAGCCCATGCGCATAAGCACGGCCTCCTTATCGGATGGGACTGCGCTCATGCAGCTGGAAATGTTGATTTGAAGCTTCACGATTGGGACGTGGATTTTGCCGCTTGGTGCACGTATAAATATATGAACTCTGGACCTGGCTCCATGGGAGGTTTATTTGTGCATGATAAGCATGGTAAAGTCGATATGCAAAATACGGAGGATCCGTATAGACATCGCTTAACCGGCTGGTGGGGCGGTGATAAGAATACAAGATTCCTCATGAATAACAGTAAGTTCTCTACGATAACAGCCCAATTAATTGTCAGTCAAACTAATATGGCGTTTATCAGAATTTGTTCCTCGTCCTGGCGCAGCTGGCTTCCAGCTCTCCAACCCCTCTGTGCTTGACATGACCGCAGTCCTAGCATCGCTCGACATGTTCGACAAAGCCACCATGCCAGCCCTCCGAAAGAAATCCCTCCAATTAACTGCTTACTTGCAAAAATTACTGCTCGAGCTCCCCGACCGCCCCGACGGCGACCTCTTCTCAATCATCACACCAACCGACCCCGAAGCACGAGGCGCGCAGTTGAGTTTGTTGTTGAAACCCGGACTTCTCGACAGCGTTTTCGCCGAGTTACTCGATAACGGCATCATCCTCGACGAAAGGAAGCCTGACGTGATCCGTGTTGCTCCGGCACCGTTATACAATACCTTTACGGACGTGTGGGATTTTGTGCAGACGTTCTTTGCTGCGTGCCGGAAAGCGGCCGAGAAGAATGCTGCGAATTAGACATTATGCCTCAATTGCAATGATATTATGAGATGCCATGCATAGTATGTCTAGCGCCGGTCTAAAGATGTATGGTAGAATGATTATTTCTTGATATGAATGAAGCCATTGATGAACGATGAACGATGAACAATGATTAACGATTCTCCTCCGCTTCTTCCAGTACAGAGATGTATTGCCTCACGCCGCGCGGCATGTTCTTGAAATAAAGGAGAGCATGACAAATTAGAACTACTCTCAGGTAAAGCTGATCATTGCACTCAAAAGCTGCCAATCTGAAGTTCCGATATGTGGCTTGAAACTGCTGAATTCTTTGTCATTCGGAGACGTTCACAGTGATCAATATCCCGTGAAGACAATGAACTTCAACACCGTTTCATTTTATTGCCTTTCGACGAACATCCCCGTTACACAGTGGCCATTGTTATGCTCACCGCCGCTCCAATGATGGTGGCTGTCATGTATTGGAACCCAGACGGAGAAGAAGGGGTGAGAAGGTTGGGAAGGAAGATACTGGGAGTTCAGAGAGCCTCCCATGCAGCTATATGTCTCAGAAAAACGAGGCATAAAACATCAATGGGCGTTTGTTCTGTTACATTTGATAGAGAAGTGGGAAGCAAGCTCATGGCGTTTTCTGCCACAGGAAAAGTGATATATTGTAATAAAATGCAGGCTTTTTATCTAAAAGCAAAATATGCTCGCTCCAGAGGTTGCCTTTCTGTTTCCCAAGCAAGCCAGTCCGATCTCGTAGTCCTAGTATGCCCAAATTAGCCATGCTCATATAAAATAGGGGAGACGCTGTTAAAACGTACGGTAATAACCCCATGCCATTGACCTTCCATATACCCACTGCCAGCAGCACCAATTGCATCAAAACATATACTATTTTCACCATAATCAACTGCTTCTTGGTCCCTTCCGTCTGGAATCTGGCAAACGCGGAATTCGTCGCCAGCAGACCCTGAATTGGCCCCTTGAACAACATAAACACCATCATTATGCTGAAGATTTGTAGACTGTTGCCGGACATGTACATCATTATAGCATTCATGGGTAGTTGTTTGGCGGGGGCAATGGCGATTTCCCATGCCTTTTTGAGCTTCAGGGCATCTGTTTCGGCGGCCTTGCGCGCGGGGGACGCGGCGGATGTCACGGTCTGTTGGGCGGATTTCTGCTGTAAAACAAGAACAGGTTAGCCATCCTTCTCGTTACTGAGCTGAGATCTGGAGGCTCACTTGTTTACTGCCAGGTCTTGGGGCGGACGGGTAACCTGGTGGATCGGGGAAGTCGACTTTTGAGCGCCGTACAGGCCCAGCGGTCATGTCGATGGCCCACTGGGGTAGAGAGACGGGAGTATCCATAGCGATGTTCTTCACGGAGGATATATAGGAGACTTATATGAGTCCAGCAACAGGAAAAGAAGCGAGAGGATGTTGTTGCTGGGAGCTGGGCGTGCTGGTGATGTTTTGTCCGTTCGATCTGGCTGCGTTGGGGGAAGTGGATCGCGGCCACCGGAACGTCAAGTCGCCTGGCCTTGAGCTTCTTCCGCAACACAACTGAACTTCATCCTCCTCGCGCGATTCTCACTCAATTGAAGAACCTGTCAACTCTCTATTTACTTGTACAGGATATGGAAGCCTTGGCTGCATCGCATTTCTCGCTCTCAGACGCTCATTCGACGTGATTTTCCCCGGACGTAACCTTGCCGCCTCGTCCATACCTTGTCACTGCTACCAAGAACCCCGACCTCGAAATCTTCTCCGCAGTTAAGCAGCAAACGGAACGATGAGCTCGGGCGGGGGAGATGCGAAGCTGTTCGCAAGGGTAGGTCACCTGCCCTTTATCCCTCTTTGGTTTCTCTTGAACCCCTATTCTACTCGTTCGTCCTGCCTGTCCGTTTCCTTTATATGCCCAAGTTTTGCCCAAATTGCCCTTTTGTCGGAGTATTGGCGTCTCTCTGGCGGAGATCTGCCAGCCTATTCCTCTCAACATGTCGTTATTCGCTGCAAAAATGTTTGCCATTTCCGCAAATGATCCAAACTCGGCATGGGCTCAACGTGCATCACAGGGCAAAGTCAATGAGCTCCGCATGGAGCTCAATAGCGGCGGCAAGAAGGACAAGAATCACTCTGCGAAAAAGATTGCGCTGAAGAAGATCGTGGCCAATATGACGATGAGCAATAATGATATGGTTGCGCTATTCCCTGACGTGATCGAATGCATGACGATTCAGAGTCTTGAAATCAAGAAGATGTAGGGCACCAACTGCTATAGCAGATGGGACGTCTGGGCTAACAGTTCAACGTCTAGGTGCTTTTTATTCCTCGTCAATTACTCCCGAACGAAACCTGAAGTGGCCATGAAAGCGCTTCCGCTGTTAATAGATGTACGCACATGTTGAATGGGTCAAGCCGCTGGTGACGGTTGCGCAGCTAACGCGCACTAGGATATGAACGATACGAATCCTCTTATTCGTGCACTTGCCTTGCGAACAATATCTTATATCCATGTCCGTGATTTTGTTGAGGCGACCATTCAGCCCCTGAAACGACTGCTGAACGATGGGGACCCATATGTTCGCAAAACCGCGTGTTTTGCGGTTGCGAAGCTCTACGATCACGATAGGAAACTTGTCGAAGAATCCGACTTAGTGGATCGACTAAACAGCATGCTCAGAGATGAGAATCCCACTGTCGTATCAAGTGCGCTGGCAGCATTGATGGATATATGGGAAAGAAGTGAGGCAATCACGCTCACGATCGACTACAACAGTGCTTCGAAAATGATATCAATCCTTCCAGATTGCTCCGAGTATGTCCTCCCCCCTTGAAATTCGGAATACTGAATTGACTGTTATTCCAGATGGGGACAGACATACATTCTCGAAGCGTTAATGTCTTACGTACCGCGAGAATCGTCAGAGGCGCTTTTATTAGCAGAAAGAATTGCTCCACGTCTTTCTCATTCAAACTCCGCAGTTGTACTTACGTGCATCCGTGTCATACTTTATTTGATGAACTACATTGCTGATCAAAAACAAATCAACTCCCTCGCAAGGAAACTGTCACCACCCCTTGTTACGCTTTTGTCCAAAGGACCTGAGGTTCAATATCTGGCCCTTCGAAACGCAATCCTGATTCTACAAAAGCAGCCGGAAGTTTTGCGCAACGATATTCGGGTGTTCTTCTGCAAATATAACGACCCTATCTACGTCAAAGTCACGAAGCTGGAGTTGATTTTCATGTTAGCGACTAAAGATAATATCTCTGTGGTATTGACAGAGCTAAGAGAGTGAGTGATCTCCCTAAATGCTTTTCAACTGCTTGAATTCTAATATTCTCATAGATATGCCACTGAGATCGATGTCCACTTTGTCCGTAAAGCTGTTCGAGCGATTGGGAAACTGGCCATCAAAATAGAATCTGCGTCTAGTCAATGCATTGACACACTGCTCGAGCTTGTCAGCGCCAAGATCCCCTATATCGTCCAGGAAGCAACTGTTGTGATTCGGAACATCTTCAGGAAGTACCCCAACCAATACGAGGGCATCATCGGAGCCGTCATGAAAAATATCGATGAGCTTGACGAACCAGAGGCGAAGGCAGCCATAATTTGGATCATTGGACAATATGCAGACCGAATAGAAAATTCCGATGTCTTTTTGCAAGATTTCTTAGCAACTTTCCATGACGAATCGGTGGAAGTTCAGCTCGCACTCCTCACAGCAACCGTGAAGCTCTTCATTCAACGCCCTACGAAAGGCCAACAGCTTGTCCCACAAGTCTTGAAATGGTGCACAGAGGAAACAGACGACCCAGATCTCCGTGATCGAGGATTTATGTATTGGCGCCTTCTATCCACCGACCCAGCTGCAGCGAAAGACGTCGTGATGGGCGAAAAACCACCCATCACAGCTGAAAGCGAACGATTAGACCCTCGTACGCTCGAGGAACTATGCTTAAATGTTGGCACCCTAGCCACTGTTTATTTAAAGCCCGTACAACAAGTCTTCCGAAACGCTCGACCAAAACGCCTAGGAAAAAGCCCTGCATTGCAAAAATCACTGGCAGACGAAGCCCCAGACACGCCCTTTTCTATACCGATAGCGACACTCCTTGCTGCAGGGAACAACGCCTCGAACATAGGTGCACCCCCTACAGACGGGGAGGGTGCTAGCGGTGACATGTCTGCTGCCGTGAATGCTGCAGATGTGTACTTTTCTGGAATAGGAAGTCAGCAGATGGCGGGGATGAGTTTGACTGATGATGACGGGTTGAATGGCTCGCAGCAACAGTATATCGTGAATCAGACTGGGCAGCAGGCGTATCAACCGCAAGCGGTGGGTGGAGCGGCGACTGGTGAGCTGTTGCTTATTTGAGCGTTGGGTGAGATATTTGTCTAATAGATGCTTGGGTAATTGAGCTGGAATTGACTGTATATATACCGATTTCACTTCTGGTCGTTATTTGGTTTGCATTCGTGGCGGGAAACAGGCGTACTAACATCTCAATGAACACATTGCCAAACTAAGATTCTAAATGTGGAAATTCTATTCTGGGTCAGAACTGACTATGATTACAAGTTTGACAGTATTTTGTTTCACCAGTCGATTAGTAGTATCAGAAACAGTCTTCATTCTTGATGGCCTTTTTGCAGCATACTATGGACAAGATATTATGTATGCGAAAGTAAGCTAGTCCAAAGCAAACAAACTGGCCGTGCATGAGTTGTGCAACTTGAAGATAACTCGAACATGAATATGCACACGAAATGAAGAAAGAGCCACAGCAAGTACATATGCCAGGCGATGCATCATGAGCTGGAACAGTTGCAATATGCCAGGAAGGATTGAAGCAGAGAGGGTATGAGTGAGTGCAGCGAATGGAAGTAGTGCAGTGATTAGCGCAACAACAAACAGATATGCGATGCATGAGATAAAGCAATTCTTCTTCGGCTCCATGTCAAACTTCCCCCTTCTTTTGAATCTTGCCTCTCCAACAACAAGCTTGCAGTGCGAGAAAGACATTTTGATCATGACTTCCCACCATCCCATCCTACCCAGCTGCGTGGCATGACTCGCCAAACTCGGCACTCTCCACTCTTCAAATCACCCAGCTTGAAGCTTTCAATCTTGACTTTTTTACTTTCGCGACCTTGCTCCCAGGCTCGAACCTTTTTCTTGGTTCCGTCCCAATCAACCACGATACCCACGTGATCCGGCTTGCCGACTTCGACGTTGTATTTTTGATGCATGGTGCCTCGATGACCCTGGAAACGGGCGTTGCGAAACGTGACAATGTCACCGGCGCGGATTTCATCGTATTGTTGGACAGATGCATTGGCTAGGTTGGAGTAGACAACGGCTCCGTATGCACGCACGCCGATGGGGCCAAGAGCATCGGTAAAGGGGGCAAGAAGCGTGTGTATCAACGACTGAGGCGTTCCGTCCCCGACGGTTGTGTTCTGCTTGGCGGCCACAGCCTCAGAAAGACGGGTTCCAAATTGAGCGTGGGCATTTTCGAGCTGGTCTTGACGAAGCCGGGGAGGTGGCGCCTCGTGGCGTTGTTCAAGGATAACATCACCAGGATTTTTGGCGTCGAACTTAACGGAGATAATTGTTTGAGAATAGTCCATAAACAGAACGTAGACGTCTTTGGAAATGGTCGTTTTCCCGCCTCTTTTGGAGGATATTGATTCTTCGACCTCATAAATGATGTCTTTCCGGCCTTGGAGGATAGGGGGTGGCGTATTTGGCTGTGTCCACCAGAAT
Source organism: Aphanoascus verrucosus (assembly GCA_014839905.1). Classification (NCBI taxonomy): domain Eukaryota; kingdom Fungi; phylum Ascomycota; class Eurotiomycetes; order Onygenales; family Onygenaceae; genus Aphanoascus; species Aphanoascus verrucosus. The sequence goes on along the minus strand of JACRYM010000046.1, from coordinate 77,501 downwards.
GAATTCTCTCCAAGGTCAATGTCACTTGCGATGTAACCTTCCATGGATGGACGGGGAATATCCATAGATCTACGGACATTGGATTGACTTCTAAGTATATCAACTGACTGACGAGATGGTTGGCTTCGCGACGTGCTCTGTGAGGAAGGTTGACTTGGAGGAGGTGGTGGCGGGTGGGAAACGCTTCGGTCAACTAGTTGTATAGGAGGTGACTGGAAAGAGCGTCTGGGAGGGGCTTCAGGATAAAAGTCCTCCTTATTGGTTTCGTCCTGGGGTGACCTTGCTGCCATGGTTGGTGGGCTCCTGACAGGGGGAGCACCCGACAATGAATCATAGCGGTATGGATCGTATTCTTCCTCCTCATCATCGGAGTGATCCTTCGGAGGTGGGATTGGGGGCGGAGGTATTCTAGGTACGTCTATAGACTGCCGCACCGATCTTGGTGGCTGAGCCGGAGGCGGTGGAGGAGCGCCACGAGGCGCCATAGTTGGAGGGGGAAGCGAGCGGATATCGTGAGGGCTCCTGGGTGACTGGGCAGTAGTTTCGTCCGTAATTGTCCCTTCATCCATGCTAGAATCACGGCCATGGGCCTTGAGGGCATCTTTATGCGTAGCTCCAGGAGCAATATCTGTATCGTAATCGCCTTCATACTCTGTAACTTCCTCTTCAGTGTCATGCCCTGACATGCCAGTCTGCGTCCGCGCGCTCATGCGGCTATCAGCCGTTGACTTGCGAGTGACTGGTGGAGGCGGGGGAGGTGGGCGACTTTGAGCAGCTTGTGGTATCATAGGGGGGACTTGTGGGATTGGGGGCGGATGACTTAACCGCTTCTCAGTGGTAGCAGTTGGAGACTTCAGGGGCTCTGTATCCTCCCTTTGTCCAGAAAGTATCGCTGTTGGGAAATTGTCGCTTGATTGACTCTCGGTTGGTACCAGTCCGGGTGCAGCGGACAATTCGTCATCTGATTCCTCACCAACACTAGGGGACATTGGTTCTCTTGGTGGTGGCACGGGCACAGGACGTGCTGAATGGGGTGTCAGTAAAGAGCCATTGAACCAGAGATAACATATGTCACCTACATTCTAACGGAGGCGAAGGGGCAATAGGGCGATCTCCTGGGACGGGTGGAGGGACAGGTCGAGAATGAGTTGGTGGAACCGCTGGTGGGGGGCGTTCTAGCTGATATGTTAGCACTGTCCTTTCTAGTATGGTTGTCATAGACATACCTTCTGATGGCGGGGCTGGAGGAGCTCTATCTATTTTAGACTGCGCTGGAATGTCGTGCGCTTCAGGCTCCTCAGTTGTAACCCTAGGGCTTTGGATCGCGGTGGTTGCCTGAGTTTCCGTTTCTTCTCCCTTGATTTCTGTAGGCGACTGTATGGATTCTGGCTTCCGTGCTTGCATCCCTGGCATGACCATAACGGGAACGGGGGGCGCGTGTATCGCTGGGCCGGAGCGTTCTTCCTCTGGAGACCTGGCTTCAGCATCCACTGACGGCGCCGTCTTTGGCTTTTTGTAACCTCCACTTGCGATCCCTGGTATTCCAGGAGGAGGCCCAAACATGCCCATCATACCCATCCCACCACTCATTTTCGCCATGCGTTCACGAAGCTCCATGCGTCTCTTGATTTCGGGATCGATCTCCTCTTCATCATCTTCTGCGTCTCGTGCTTCTTCTCCACTGCCCTCCTGCTCTCCTTCATCTTTAGATACATCCAGGCCATGTTTCGCTGGCTTGTCATCAGCGTCCTCTTTGCTGGTTGACGTTTCATCAGCTTCTTCAGTGCCAGAGTAATCGGCGTCATTAGTGTCGCTTGTAAGCTCGCGCGATGGTTGCCGGGGGCTCATCACACGGGGCACAGTAGAAGCGCGGCGTTGTGCCTGAGCATTATCGTCATGGGTATCTTCAGCTGGGTGAGTTTCCTTGGCCGTTTCAGAGGTTTCAGTTCTTTCTAGTTCAGCACCCTGAGCAGTATCTGCATGCTCATGGGGCTCCTGCGGCTCCACGCGCTTCTTTGGCGGGGGTTTCTTTGGCTTCTCTTTCTTCTGCGCCGCCTCTGCATGTCGTGCTGCCTGTTCAAGCTGCTGCTTCTGTAGGAGTGCGATTCGTTCCTTGAGGGAGGTAGGTTTGGGTTGGTCCTCATCATCTCCAGCTTCAGGCGGTGGAGGAGGCGACCTATTTGAACTCAGTCGTTCCTGGTTCCGTTCTAAAATCTCTGGGTCTTCCTCCCGTCTGTATATCTTCTGAGGTGCTGGTTCGACTGGCATGGGCACGTACGCGTTCTTGCTTGGAGGTGGTGCAACGAATGGTTTCTTGATGAAGGTATTTGTGTTTGGAGGGCCTCCGACTGGATTGAATGGCGTTATTGGCGCAGCAGCGGCTTTATTAAATGCTGCAATCCGGTCTCTGAAAGACGAGCCGGTTGGTTTCTCAGCGACAGCAGGCGGTGGGGGTTTCGACTCAGTTTTCGGGCCGGCGCCTACCGGAGGCTGTGACGGCGGTGGTGCTTGATGGGCAGCAGCTGGTGGAGGAGCTTCTGCTGTCGTCGGACGAGCATCTTGACTTGTTTTGGATTCGGCCTCCTTGTTGATCGATGGCGGGGCTTCGGACTCCGGACTCGCTGGTGCGGGGCTGCTCACAGGCTGAGGCGGCTGGGGAGCAGCTTCGACGTGAGAGGGAGCTTCAGTCTCCTTCTTCGGCCTGCTTGGTCTGGAAGGACGAGGTGGTGCCGGTGGTTCATATCTTTCAACAAAGTTTCTCGGAAAGATGCCCTGCCGCTTCGTCCCGCTCTCGTTCACGTATTCCCCGCAGTACCACTCATCATCCTCTTCTGCAGTCACCGTGATTATCTGCCCAATTGAGAATGTAAGATCATCTTCATGATCGGACGTGTATTCATATATCGCCTTGACAGTGAACGGAACGGCGGGCATTGGGGGCTGTTGGCGTTCACGATAACCGCGGGGGAACAAGCTTTAACGTCGCGCACGGGGTATGGATTCCGGAAGTGTCCTTTTCACAATATCAACACGGACCAAGAAAGCGCAAAAGCCAATTGCAAACACAATCCGGATGAGAGAGCCTGTGCCAGTGCGGGGGAGCCATACAAGGTGCGGTCCTATTATTATTATTACTCTTGAGACGATGTCAGCACCATCTTGTATAAACCACGCTCGGCATTCCAGATAGAGAGCACTCACGGCTTGTGATCGGTTTCAGTATGATGAACAGCATGGGAGAGAGAGAGGAATTCAATGGGTTTGCCTGCAGAATGCTTTGCTCTCACAGATGAGACTGGTGATGTTTAGGAAATGGAGAGATGCTGCCTGAGATGTTGTCAGTTGTGAGGCGTTGGAGGTTGCTCCACCATGCGCCTGTGGCTGACGTGCAAAACTACGCCACCCTCGCACCAACTACGTCAACCCAGAAACTGCCGGCATCTGCAAACATTTGTTTGCTTTTCAATTCCTTTTCCTCTTGAACTGCTGCGGAGAGTTCCTCAGGAGCTTGTTCTGTTTCTACCATCGCCTTGTTGCCCAATGGCTGTCTTCATCGCATAGTTATCACTTTATCTCTATCTCTGCACCGGCGATGGATCCATCATCCGAAGCGTCGTCGACAAAATCGACCCTCAAAACTTCAATTCCCGCTGTCCATGCCTCTTCCAATCCGCCCCGTGCGAGTTACTCTCCACCACGACGAAAGTCTCCAAACCCACGCCATCTAGCCATCGCTCTTCACCATGCCCGCCAGATTCAAGCACGAAAGGACACCGAGGTCGACATTCTCTCCCGCATCGAACACTTGATGACGCTCCCCACCTCCCCCGATGCCGACCCAGCTTCTCCAACCGAAGAGGACGCGTCTGCTTTCAAATCGGGTCTACTTCCGTTCCAGCCTTCAGACTACGACAACCTGATTCTCGAGAGAAATATCGACGGACGATGTGGCTACACGTTATGCCCTAAGGACCATCGAAGAGAGGATTTAAAAGCCAAATTCCGCGTCGTCTGGGGACCAAAAGGCAGTGGACCAGGCGGTCGAGGGAAGGAGATGAAAGTAGTGCCCAAAGAGCAGCTGGAGAAATGGTGTTCAGACGAGTGCGCCGAACGGGCGCTTTACATTCGAGTTCAGTTGAGCGAGCAGCCTGCATGGGAAAGGGCGGAAAAGAAGAATGTGAATATTCTGTTACTGGAAGAGGGCAGATATGGTCGACAGCTGGATAAGAAGGGCAAGCGGCCTGTTTCAAACATGCAAACGGTGGAGGATAAGCTCCGAGATATGAGGATTGGAGCATCGACGGACGAGAGCCAAGACACGCTGGAATCCCAGCTGAGCAAAATGACGGTGGAAGGTACAGGGTCCTCGAAGCTACTGGCGATGGAGAGAGGTGATTCTCCTAACGTTGTGCCTGACGAAGGAAGGGTGGCAGTACGCATCATCGAAAAAGATTATGCACCAGCACCGGCACCCACTTTGCAGCCGGACGATATGCAAGGCGGCTCCGTCGAGGGGTTCAATCCTCAGCCACACGCATATGTCGTGCAGGATGTTGTACGTGATAATGACGAGACAACCGAGGACGACAACCTACTATTTTAAGCGTCACGACATCTATTTCGGCGTTGATTCCGGGAGCTCTAGATACTCAAACTAAAATTCGGAGTTGGGACTGTGGGTGCACAACCCGGGGGGTGGAAATGGCGCATCTACGGAGTAGGTCTTTGAAATAATATCAATGCCAAACAAGGCATCATAATACTTACCTCTCGTCTCCGTAACGTAACATGACCGCATGTATCCCCTTGATATATCACGTAGGACGTATGAGGAGAGGCACAGTATTGGCAATCAAGCGTCATCCCAAAGGGAATCGGCGACACCTTGTGTTCATGAATTGTCATTGCATTTTCATCTGCGAGCTACCTATAAATCGCTGCAGAAACCGTAAACGACATTTTCACCGTAGAAACGCCACTGGTAAAGTATAGCGTATCTATCTGAAACGGCGAGGGCGCTCTGACTGCTGAGTTTGGCCAACAGCAACGACGTTGACCTTGAGAGAGTCGAACTATATACATAGAAAATGACTTGTCAGCGAAAACTCAAAGTTCGAATGCAATGGCCGTGGACCTGTGTTAATGGCAAAAACGAGAATAGGGGAAAAAAGCTTACACCGAGGCTCTTGAGGAGATCCTTGGTATCAGTGTCAACCTCAAGCTGGCCGGTTTCGGTCTGGGAGATGTCCAAAGCGGAGATCTCAGGAACGTATTGATCCTTGCGCTCACGCTCCTCCTCCTGAAGCTTGAAGGAGATACCGCGGACAGGACCCCGTTGAATACGCTTCATCAAATGGGTGGTGTAGCCGGCAATCTGTTAAAATGCGCAGGGTTCGTCAGTCCACAACCCTATTCACGAACGCCCCGAGCAAACGACGACGAAGGCAAGCCGTGAGGATCGTATTTACCTTGTTGCGAAGACGCTTGGACGCAATGATAGCGATTTCATCGCAGATGCGCTTGTTGGTCTCGAAGTCAAGGGTGAGCTTAGGATAGTACCGCTCAATGATAACCTTGGCGGACTTCTTGACAGTCTGTGTTCACGAAGAATTCGAAATCAGTCTCTGCAACCTGCTAAGTACTGCCGCATAACCATACCTTCGTTCGGACGCGACCCATTTTGGCGGTATTTGTTGATGGCGATGCAACAGTTGAGGTTGTCGAGAGTTCGTGGATGTTCAAATCGTTCAAGCGATCAATATTTTTGGTGTTGCTCGCTTAGCTTACTCAGACGCCCGATCACATGACCGATGCCAGCCCTATTAGTCACGTGCAGACTTTTTGCCCCTGAGTTCTCCAAGACTCGAGAATTAGAACGAGCTTCATGGGATAACTACCACTACTCTGTACTTCGTCTGAACAATCTCGTACGCGATGTAGTTAGGCTGGGGTGTCAATTTCAAGTTATATCATCATTCAACCAGAGTGGAAGAAGTAAAATACATTGGTTGCTCGTACGGATTGCTCTATAATACACATATATCCAACGCTCAACGATCAAGTCGGGGAACCGTCCTACTTGAACCAAAGATCGCAGCCGGCACGGCCATTGGCTTTTTTCCTTCATTGACCCCAAGCAGAGATTTTGCAGCATCCGACGCTCGGCCAACTTTGAGTCCCACCTTGCCATCTGATCGTACGACCGCCCTCTCAGCCTGAACCCAGTACTTTGAGCCTCCGGAGGACTCAAGGTCAAGGCCAACTTCGCCTCTCAACAAATTGTCTTGTCTCCATCCATGCGAATGAAGATCTTCCGCAGCTATACCAGCAACACCAATCATTGTCTGTAGTTTGAGCGCCTTTCTTACACCTAGAACACGAGCCTGGATAGGCTTGGCGCTTCGTTGCGGCCCGGCAATCGGGTGATTTTCCATGTATGCTTTGGTCCGAAGATAAGATAATCCGGCAGATGGATGTGTCACCGGAGGACCGTGAGTTGCGTATTCGGTCGAAGATACGTTAGATGGTCCGGCGGTCCAGCGGCGCCTCTTAAGGTACTCATCAGGCACACTTGGGGGTGTGGCCAGGTCGAGGAATTTATGAATTTCGGGTCCTAGAACTTCAGGATTCGCGCGTAGAAATCTAAGTGCTGATTCAAACTCCTCATCGCTCAACTCTTGTGGCACTTGGTTTTCTCCAATGGGTTCGCCCCGATCCAGAAGTTGCTTCCGTGCTTCCAAGGCCTTCCTCTCTGCCAGGAATTGGCGGAGTCTCTGTAAGAACTGGGGTCTCTGCTTCCTGATTGCTTTCAGATAAAGATTGAAATCCGTTTCTGTCTGTCCCGCTATCCACGGCCCCTTAAACCTGAACCGTTTGGCATCCTGACGCTCAAGGCCTTTGCTTTCGTGTGTCTTGTCGACCGTTTCTTCAAAGACACTCGAGTGGCGCCCGCCCCCAGCTCCTACGGATATACCCGTCTGCATGACTGTAGAGAATGGAAGGAATAGTTCCTGCCATTTTTTCAGTGTCACAGCATGGTCGGCGGCGGATTCGAAATCCGTGATATGTTCGTAGGTATCTAAATGACGGACGCGGACGACGGGGGACGAGGAGCTGTCAGTGGTAGATTTCGCCGGTAGGGGACGTTTAAGACCCCAGTCGCCTCTCGCTAGGGATGAAGGAGGTGTTACAATGGCGGCGCGGGTTGGATATGGAAGCGTTGCTGAGTCGGATTCGACGACGGTCGTTGAGGAAGTCGGAGGCACTGGCGGTAAAAGAGTCGGAGGTAAGGAGAACAAGCGTGACTTGCGAAGCAAGTTGGCCGTTGGCGACAGTCTTCCCGCCATGGTGCCTGCAGCAATGCCTTTTGCTCTTCCTTGCTGCCGGTCCGTGGCCCGTCGAGATGTCCGAGATTCGTCGTGACTTTTGGATTTTACTACGGCGAGTCGAAGAAGCCATCATTGCTGACAGCACGACCGACAATGACTAATCAGATCGGAGGCTATCGGGCCGACCAGCCCTGCGCCAAGGTTACGTCAGCATTACATCGTCACATGCCTGCGACGTAATATTACCGTAACAGCCGGTCACGGGAACGGTCACCGTTTCACCGCAGTCAATATCAACCAACGCTTCAACGACCGCCTGAGAGATACCATCTGTTGACGGATGCGATACCCAAAGGCTGGACATCGCAACCTCAGTCCCTTACATCTTTTCCTTTTGTCAATGATATAATCAATGTTCATCTCCCAAGAGGCAGTCCTGCTGCCGTCATTGGGGTGTGATTTTCAACCATGTCTCAAGTATCACCAGTGACTGACGCTGCCACACAGAAGCTCTTCTCAGAGCTCAAATCCAAGAATGAGGAAACCAGGCAGCGCGCGGCGGCTGAGCTATATGACAGCATTATTGCAGCTTCCAGAGGTAAGAATAGCGCATTTGACAAACCCCTCCACTTAATATTGACCAACTCTATTCCGCAGAGCTCCCTCAAGATAAGTTCCTCGAATATTACAACACAGCTACCCAGCGCATAGCTCAGTATGTCGTTACTGGCACCGACCCAAACGAAAAGATCGGTGGACTGCTCGCGCTCGACAGACTGATAGATTTCGATGGCGTCGACCCGGCCCTGAAAACAACACGGTTCTCTGGCTACTTGCGGAGCGCGTTGAGGAGCAATGATAATACGGTTTTGGTCTATGCTGCGAAGTCTCTCGGTCACTTAGCGAGACCAGGGGGTGCGCTGACTGCCGAATTGGTGGAAAGCGAGATACAATCAGCATTAGAATGGCTGCAGTCTGAAAGACAGGAGAACAGGCGCTTTGCCGCCGTCTTGATTATCAGGGAACTCGCTAAAGGCTCTCCGACGCTCCTCTATGGATTTGTTCCGCAGGTATTAGAACTCGTTTGGGTTGCGCTCCGGGACCCAAAGGTGCTGATCAGAGAAACTTCCGCCGACGCCATCAGTGAATGTTTTGAGATTATCTCGGCCAGAGATGGCCACACGCGGCATAATTGGTTTGCAGATATCTACGACGAGACGCTGCTTGGTTTGAGATCAACCAACGTGGACTGGATTCATGGCTCTCTTCTCGCCCTGAAGGCACTACTTCTTAAAGGAGCTATGTTTATGAACGAACACTACCGCAATGCTTGTGAGATAGTCCTCCGCTTGAAAGATCACCGAGACCCCAAAATTCGAACTCAAGTTGTCGTTACAATTCCGGTTCTTGCATCTTATGCTCCCCTGGATTTCACAAATACCTATCTCAATAGATTCATGATATATCTGCAAGCACAGCTAAAGCGGGATAAAGAGCGCAATGCGGCGTTTATCGCCATCGGCAAAATTTCCAGCGCCGTGGGGAATGCCATCGGACAGTATCTTGATGGAATCATTGTGTACATTCGAGAGGGCTTGACGTTGAAAGTGTAAGCCTCTTTAAGGTTGCAGACAATTATGCCTATGCTAATGATATACTAGGCGCAACCGTGCTGCAGTTAATGAGGCACCTATGCTAGAATGCCTCAGCATGCTAGCCCTAGCCGTGGGCCAGACCTTGAGCAAATATATGGAATCTCTACTTGACCCTATTTTTGCTTGCGGTTTAAGCAAAGCTCTCACACAGGCCCTAGTGGATATGGCACATTATATCCCGCCTATTAAGGCTACAATCCAAGAGAAACTTCTTGACATGTTGAGTCTAGTTTTGTGTGGAAGGCCCTTTCAACCCCTTGGGTGTCCGGACAACCGGCCACCACCAATGCCATCGTTTGTCAAAGAGTCCGGGCCTCAGTCCCCGGAGGTCACGGACGCTGAAATCACGCTTGCTTTGCTCACACTGGGCAGTTTTGATTTCTCCGGTAAGTTTTACCGTGGGTTTGAGTTATTGACTCGTTCTGATTTGGCTAGGTCACATTTTGAATGAGTTTGTCCGCGATGTTGCCATCAAGTATGTCGACAACGATAACCCGGAGATCCGCAAAGCTTCTGCTTTGACCAGCTGTCAGTTGTTCATTCACGATCCCATCTTGAATCAGACAAGCAGTCATTCTCTACAGATTGTGAGTCAGGTCATCGACAAGTTGTTATCAGTGGGAGTCGGCGACCCAGAGCCTGAGATACGCTGTACTGTACTACAGTCGCTGGATCGAAAATTCGATAGGCATTTAGCCAAGCCGGAAAATGTTCGTTGTCTGTTCCTTGCGGTCAACGATGAGGTTTTTGCGGTCCGACAAGCTGCAATCAGCATCATCGGCCGTTTGTCGAACGTAAACCCAGCTTATGTTTTCCCACCTTTGCGAAAACTACTCGTCAACCTTTTAACAGGGCTCAGTTTTGCAACGACTCCCCGCCAGAAGGAAGAAAGTGCTCAATTGATCAGCCTGTTTGTTTCGAATGCCACTAAGTTGGTGCGTTCTTACGTCGATCCAATGGTTACAACGCTATTGCCAAAGACAACGGACATCAACGCTGCAGTCTCAGCAACCACGATAAAAGCAATCGGAGAGCTCGCCACCATTGGAGGCGATGACATGAAGCAATACTTACCTCAAGTCATGCCGATCATTTTGGATGCGCTGCAGGACCTGTCATCTCATTCGAAAAGAGAGGCGGCACTTCGCACCCTTGGACAACTCGCCAGCAATGTCGGATACGTTATCGAACCCTACAAAGAATACCCGCAACTTCTTGCGGTCCTGATCAACATCATCAAGACCGAACAGGCGGGCACTCTTCGGAAAGAGACTATCAAATTGATCGGAACGCTCGGTGCTTTGGACCCCTATAAGTATCAGGTAACGCCCTCTTCCTCACTAACTTTTGAACAAAGTACTCATTTATGGTAGCAAATAAGTCAAGACAGTCCAGACGTCCATCACATCAACGAGATACAAGCCGTGTCTGATGTATCGCTGATTATGCAAGGGCTAACACCGTCGAACGAAGAATACTATCCTACCGTTGTAATCAACACCCTCCTACAGAACATCCTCAGTGAGAGCTCGCTGGCACAATATCACTCTGCCGTTATAGACGCCATTGTCACCATCTTTAAAACCCTGGGTCTGAAGTGCGTTCCTTTCCTTGGGCAAATCATTCCCGCCTTCGTTACGGTTATCAAAAACACTCCGGTTGGGCGACTCGATACCTATTTCAACCAACTCGCCATACTAGTTACCATTGTCAGGCAGCATATCCGTGCATTCCTTCCTGAAATCATCGCTGTTGTCCGGGAATACTGGGATGCTTCTAGCCAAGTCCAAGCCACAATTCTCTCCGTCGTGGAAGCCATATCAAAATCCCTTGAAGGCGAATTCAAGAAATATCTTGCGAGTCTGATTCCGTTGATGTTGGATACTATTGAAAAGGATAACACCGCCCGACGCCTGCCGACTGAGAGGATCCTCCATACCTTCTTGGTCTTTGGATCAGGTGCAGAAGAATATATGCACAGGATTGTCCCCGCCATCGTTCGAGCGTTTGATAAACCGCAAGCACCCGTGGGTATTAGAAAAACCGCTATTGAGACTCTAGCAAAATTATCTCGCCAAGTCAATGTTTCCGATTTTGCATCCCTTATGATTCATCCATTGGCACGAGTTATGGCTGATAGTGATCGTCTCCTGAGGCAAACTGCGCTGGACTGCATTTGCACCTTGATTTTCCAGCTTGGGCAAGATTTTACTAATTACATCCAGCTGATCAACAAGGTAAATCAAGCTTCACCCTGATCTAAACCCCGCTTCCTTTATCTGCATCTAACTGCTCGCAGGTACTCAAGAACAACCAAGTCAACCATCACAATTACCAAATTCTTGTTTCGAAGCTTCAGAAGGGCGAACCTTTACCGCAAGATCTTAATCCAGATGAACAATTTGGCTCGTTTGGTGAAGATGAATCTTACGGAGAAGTCAATCAGAAGAAGATCCTCGTCAATCAACAGCACCTCAAGAATGCATGGGATGCAACCCAGAAGTCAACGCGCGAGGACTGGCAAGAATGGATGCGTCGGTTCAGTGTGGAACTGCTCAAAGAATCGCCGTCCCATGCTCTCAGGGCCTGTGCTAACTTGGCGGGCATTTACCAGCCATTGGCAAAAGACCTTTTCAACGCGGCTTTCGTGTCGTGCTGGACCGAACTCTACCACACCTATCAAGAAGAGCTAGTTCAATCAATTGACTTGGCACTTACAGCGCGAAATATACCCCCAGAAATTCTTCAAATCCTCCTCAACCTCGCAGAGTTCATGGAACACGACGACAAAGCGCTTCCGATTGATATCCGCACCCTCGGGAAGTATGCTGGCAAGTGTCACGCTTTTGCGAAAGCCCTGCATTACAAGGAACTTGAATTCGAGCAAGACCAGAATTCAGGCGCCGTCGAAGCTTTGATTAGTATCAACAATCAGCTCCAGCAGTTCGATGCAGCCATTGGAATTCTTCGCAAGGCGCAGGCTTACCGAGACGTGGAACTGAAAGAAACCTGGTTTGTGAAGCTTCAGCGTTGGGAGGAGGCATTGGCTGCGTATAAGAAACGCGAGTTGATCGACCCAGATTCCTTTGAGGTCACCATGGGAAAGATGCGCTGTCTTCATGCCCTTGGAGAGTGGAAGATGCTGTCGGATTTGGCTCAAGAGAAATGGAACCAGGCGTCCAACGATCATCGAATAGCGATCGCGCCCCTTGCTGCTGCGGCTGCTTGGGGTCGCGGTCAATGGGAGCTCATGGATTCATATATTGGAGTAATGAAGGAAAACTCCCCCGACCGTTCGTTCTTTGGTGCCATTCTTTCTCTGCATCGAAATCAGTTCAAAGATGCGGCAGAATATATCGAAAAGGCCCGCAATGGACTTGATACAGAACTGTCTGCCTTACTGGGCGAATCTTATAATCGTGCTTACAATGTCGTTGTCCGGGTTCAGATGCTCGCCGAACTCGAGGAGATCATTATCTACAAACAGAGTGCCGCGGACCCTGAGAAACAAGAGGCCATGAGGCAAACTTGGAACAAACGACTTCTAGGTTGTCAACAAAACGTCGAAGTCTGGCAGCGGATGCTAAAAGTCAGGGCACTTGTCATTTCACCCAGACAAAACTTGGATATGTGGATTAAATTCGCGAACCTCTGCCGCAAATCCAACCGAATGGGACTTGCCGAGCGATCTCTCAGTTCCTTGGAGGCGGTGGAGACGTCTGAATTTGGAGTTTCGCCTGAAGTTACCTATGCGCGTCTCAAGTTCGACTGGGCTGCTGGTCGTACACGGGAAGCGCTTCAAGCATTAAAGGACTTCACCGTCTCGTTGACTGATGAATACGCAAAGTACAATGCTCTCATGAATGCAGTACAGAATCAGCAGCAGGCGGCTGCCGAGGGAAATCATCTGCCCAATGGACAGGCTGAACACAGAGAAGCGGAGTTGGCAGCAATTCGCCAACACCTTGGTGATCTGACGAAATTCCGTCGACTTCTTTCAAAAAGTTATCTCAAGCAAGGTGAATGGCAGACGGCGATGCAAAAGGGAGATTGGCGATCGGATGGTGTTCGTGATGTGCTTAATGCTTATTCCGCCGCCACGAAGTACAACCGTGAATCCTACAAGGCCTGGCATGCCTGGGCGCTCGCGAACTTCGAGGTATTGACTGCCTTGAGCCCTCAGACCAACAGCGAGACGGTATCGATACCGCACCACATTATCACTGAACATGTATTGCCTGCTATTCGAGGGTTCTTCCGGTCGATTGCCCTCTCATCGTCGAGTGCTTTGCAGGACACTCTGAGACTTCTTACCCTTTGGTTCGCTCATGGTGGTGACCTTGAAGTGAACAATGTCGTGACCGAAGGTTTCTCAACTGTCAGCATTGATACGTGGCTTGAAGTGACACCCCAGCTCATCGCACGAATTAACCAGCCTAATCCACGAGTTCGCGCTGCAGTTCATCGTCTCCTTGCGGAGCTGGGCAAAGCTCACCCCCAAGCTCTCGTGTATCCCTTGACTGTGGCGACCAAATCGAATGTGGTCCGCCGCTCCCAGTCCGCCATCCACATCATGGACAGCATGAGGCAGCACAGTCCTAAACTAGTTGAACAAGCAGAAGTCGTTAGTCATGAGTTGGTTCGCGTTGCAGTCTTATGGCACGAGCTTTGGTACGACGGCCTAGAAGAAGCTTCTCGACTTTACTTTGCAAATCACAATGTCGAAGGCATGTTTGCGGCTCTGGCGCCGTTGCATGATATGTTGGATAAGGGTGCCGAAACCCTCAGGGAAGTGTCTTTCGCACAGGCCTTTGGACGTGACCTAGCCGAAGCGCGACACTTCTGTCTTCTTTACCGGGAAACACAGGAGATTGGAGATCTCAACCAAGCGTGGGATTTGTACTACACGGTCTTCAAGAAGATCGATCGACAAGTTCGGCATATGAGAACACTTGATCTGAAATATGTTTCACCCAAGCTTAAGGATGCCGTTGACCTAGATCTTGCTATCCCTGGTACATATCAAAGTGGCAAGCCAGTTATTCGAATTCTGAGCTTTGACCCTGTCTTGACTCTGGTCCAAACCAAGAAGAAGCCACGAAAGATGATAGTCAAGGGAAGTGACGGTAACTCCTACATGTACGCTCTCAAGGGCCACGAAGATATCCGTCAAGATGAGCGAGTTATGCAGCTCTTTGGCCTCGTCAATACTCTTCTCGAAAAGGACAGTGAATGTTTCAAGCGTCATTTGACGATACAACGGTTTCCTGCTATTCCTTTATCTCAGAACTCTGGTCTCCTTGGATGGGTATGCAATACGGACACCCTCCATGCCCTGATTAAAGAATATCGTGAGAGCCGACGAATTTTGCTCAACATTGAACACCGAATAATGCTACAGATGGCGCCGGATTATGAAAGCTTAACCCTTATGCAAAAGGTAGAGGTTTTCGGCTACGCAATGGACAATACGACCGGTAAAGATCTGTATCGGGTGTTATGGCTCAAGAGCAAGAGTTCAGAGTCGTGGCTTGAACGGCGAACCAATTACACTCGATCACTGGGTGTTATGTCTATGGTTGGATACATCCTTGGTTTGGGCGATCGACATCCGTCCAATCTTTTGTTGGATAGGATCACGGGTAAAATCGTTCACATCGATTTCGGCGACTGCTTCGAAATTGCTATGCACCGCGAAAAATACCCCGAGAGAGTCCCTTTCCGACTTACACGTATGCTTACATTTGCGATGGAGGTCAGCAACATTGAAGGTAGCTATCATATCACTTGCGAGGCGGTCATGCGGGTTATACGGGAAAATAAGGAGTCCTTGATGGCAGTCCTGGAAGCCGTAAGTTTTTGTGGTTGTCTTTCAATTCCGAGACCATTTCTAATCTCCATGTTATAGTTTATTCACGACCCGTTAATCAATTGGCGATTGGGAGCACGCGAGTCTCCTGCACAACCATCTTTCGCTGACCGTCGCCAGTCCGGTGATCTCGGTCTTGATCATCCGCTACAACCAGGCAACTTTGCACGTCGTCGTGGCTCAATCCTCGACGGAGGTATTCTCGATGCCCAACAAGGTGTTCCCAATGAAGCCAGAGAGGTTCAAAACGCTCGGGCTCTGCAGGTACTCGGCAGAGTGCGAGAGAAACTGACTGGCCGCGACTTCAAGTCGCATGAGGAGCTCAGCGTCGGCGACCAGGTGGACAAGTTGCTCGTCCAAGCTACCAGTGTCGAGAATCTGTGTCAACATTATATCGGCTGGTGCAGCTTTTGGTAATCTATTTGCTTTCTCTTTTAGTTGGTGAGGAGAGAAGAGATGTCTGTATATGGGGTTGGGCATTTTTTCTTCCACTGTGAGCTTTGTTCAGGGTATGATCTTTATGAACTGTTTCATTTGCTTCTGGCAATGTTTCTAGACTTGGTATTTGTTTGGGCTATGAACGGGCCTCAATCTGGCTCTTTGTGTTATGGATTAGCGGTGGAATGCTATGGGATAGAATGCAATGAGCTCTCGCTTAGGCATGGTCTGTCTTTTCTGTTGATCTGTACAGTACTTCATAGAAGATGCCCTCTGAAGCGGCCGTTGTTGGTATACGAATTGATTTTGCTCAGGTGAATGAAACTGGCTGTGTTCAGAAGCTGTGAATAGCTTAAACAAGCTTTTTGATATCACATAGTTGATCGCATGCGTGGAAAGGGGTGACTGTGCTGTGACTGATGAAGTGGATTGACTGCAACGTTGGAGATGTCCGCGTTCACGGGTGGCCAAGAAGACATCTGAGACCGAGGCCTGGTTCACGTCAACCAGCTGCTCTTTGTCGCTTCGCCCAGTTCACGGCGAACAGAAACCCTCCTTTCATCGCCAATGATCCCGCCGGTGATATTGATTATAACTGACACTCATCGCTAATTGAAAGGTTGCTCGTCCTCCGACCTCGTCTATGCCACCGCCCTCATCGCTCTGAGGATGGATTCACATGCGACAGCCGGCCCCTCAGATAGCGCCGCCAGCACGACGCTGAATCCCGTCCTGAGCCATGCTCTATCCATTTCCTTGTCGCCTCGAGAGTACAAACTCTTCCATGACCGACTGGCGAAGAAGCTGTCGCCCAAGCTCAGGGACCGAGTGATCTCCCCTGATGCGTTCAAGGCCCTCGCGGAATCCCGCAACGAGTACATCACCACAGCGCTCCGGTCCTCGTTGCGGGCATTCGTGCTTACAGAAACCGCGGCGAATCTACTACATTTACTCTTGAAACTTTTTACGAAGAAATCGTAAGAGCGTTCTGAGTCCAGACAGTTGGTGTTAAGAGAAGACTAACAGTTTGCTACCAGACAACCTCCGCGACAGGGAGATATTTTCCGCATCTCACTCGCCCACTCCCTATTCCTCCTCTCCCAGCGACTACTATACCGTTTCTTCTCCCGATTGCGAGCGAATCTCCGCACCGAAGATGCTCGTCCATTCCGCAAGCGAAACCCACGGATTGCGAAGGCGTTGACGTCCAAATATACACCCGCAATTGGGGCCAGTTTAGCGTGCTTTGTGCTGGGGCTGTATCCGCAGGCTCAACTTCGTCTGTCAGCTGCGATCTACATGGGCACGAGGAGCTTGGAGTTCTTATACAATGCGCTCCGGGAGAGAGGATGGTTTAAGAATAAGCCATGGTGGGCTGGGAGCTGGTTGCTTATGCCGCTCTCGTGCGCCCAGTTTTTCCATGCTTTTGTGTTTGATAGGGAGACGATACCCAAGGTATGTTACACTACAAACCCCATTATGAAGGACAGACGAGTATATACTAACTGATTGGAATAACAGTGGTTGGGTGATTTCATCCTAAAATTTTCGCCGGGATACATCCAGTCATGCCCCGAAGGGTTTCCCGCAGGATTGCACTGGCCAGATCAGTACGAGTCTGTCGACGCACTGGCAGAAATTTCAAAGCTGAAGTGGCCGTAGGTGACTTCATACCCCCTTTATCCAGCCGCTAGCTCACAATGGAACTACAGGGCCTTCATTTCACCAATCCTCCATCCAAACATCCCAAACCCACTCCCTACTTCCCTAGAAGGAATATCCCTAATCACCTCTCCCGCACACCCAGCAGTATCATCACTATCCTGCGCTCTCCTCCACCCCAAAACACCCTCCTGTCTCAACGCATTCCTCCAACAAAACCTCCTCTCTATCCCCCCTCTGGTCCGCACCATCAGCAAGATCGCCATTGCCCTCTCCCTCCTCAAATTCAAATCCCTCCTCCTCCACCCCTTCACCACCACCAACCTCATCTCCCGCAAAGTCCTCTCCGTGACCGCCGTCATCTCCACCGCCATCAGCTCCGCCTGGGGCAGCATCTGCCTCTTCAATAGCATCCTCCCACGCTCAGTCCTCCGCACACATCGGTTCTATCTGAGCGGTGCACTCGCCGGAGTGCCGTTCATGTTCTTCGGTGCTGCGGGGTATCGATCGCATTTTATGTATTTCTTCCGTCTTGCGGTGGATTCAGCGTGGAAGGCGGGCGTTAAGCGGGGGTTGTGGCGTGGATGGAAGGGCGGGGAGCTGTGGTTGTTGGCGGTGTCGTGGGCTGTTGTGGGCATGATCTTGGAGCGTCATCCTGCTGCCGTGACGGGGTCTGGGCTCAGAAAGGCGCTGACGTGGGTGCGTGGTGATGGGTTTACGGATCCGGCTGTAGCACGGACGAAGAAGAAGGGGAAGAGGGCGGTAGTGGAGCGAACGGAAAGTTGAGGATGTGTCTTTGCAGACGAATAATCAATGATTGCGCTTGTATGGAATTATATGTCGCCAGTCTAAAACTCGGCTTATTACTTGGTAATATGCATCTAGGTCAGTTATGTTTGAAAACTAGTTACGATGCAAGTATGAATTGGAGTCTTTCTGTCTCCATCTTCATTTCCACATAGTGTGGTACTATTCTCATCAAAATCGAACTTGTGCATCTTTTTCATATCTCATTCGAGGTCTGCAAGGTGGCTGCCTAGAGGTGCCCGAATGCCGGGTCCTCTTGGCCCCCCTTCACCCATGTCCTTCCCTGTGATCCGATACAGAAACCTCAACTGCAGAGGAGCGCACCTCCCATCCCACTCATCTGTCAGTTCAACGTTGAACAACGACAAACACTAACCATGAACCAATCGTCCCTCGCTTCCTGGTCCACCAACGCCCCCGCCTGGGACGCCGCCATGGGCTCCCACGGCAACGACTACTTCACCATCCTCGAACAGCCCGCTCTCGCACGCATGCTACAAGTCGTCCTGGGCGATGAAAACGATTTCAGACCCAATACCCGCGTGCTGGATCTCGCGACGGGGAATGGACTTGTTGCGCACTGGCTAGCGGGGAAGGGAGCAAATGTGGTTGCGACGGACGGGAGTGAGGAGATGGTGGTGTATGCGATGAATAGGGGTGAGGGGAAGGGAGAGGGGGTGTGGGAGAATGTAAGGTATCAGGTGTTGGATGTTACCGATAGAGAGAGATGGGAGTGGTTTATTGGGGATGAGATTGAGAAGGTAATTGTATAGAAATGTTCCTGTTTTGCATTATCTTTGCCATGATATGTTATTCTGAGCTAAGGGTCCAGGGAGGAGTGTTCGACATCGTTATCATGAATATGGCGATTATGGACGTACCTGACCTGAAACCACTGGCGGACGCTTTACCTAGGATTCTGAAGAAAGATAAGGGCATGTAAGTGACCCTTTTTTCATCTTGAGAGTGCAGAATAAGGCGAAAAGCAGGCCAAGCCGAAATAGACTGGTTCTCTTCGCGTGATATTGCAGAGGAGATTGATATACTGGACAGCTTCCTGGCAACACTCTTGCATCCCCTCTTCACAGCCGGTACAATCAGGAGTATCGAGTACACGGACAACGCCCAAACAGGCCGGGAGGAAGCAACACGTTACTTAAAATTGTCCAAGTATCTCGACGTTCCGCCTTATAAAGGCGTTGCCATGCAAGATCAACCTGCCTCACAGGTATGCGGTTCATGTACTGTAACTGAGTTCTCGTTTTGTGCTCTTTCAGGTCCATTGCTGAGACGCGAGCACGTATTTTGAAGCTGTATTTCCATCGTCCGCTGCATGAGCTGTTCGCAGAGTTCTTTCGAGTGGGCATGGTGCTGGACGCACTCGAGGAGCCCAATTTTGACGAAGAATACGTCAAGGAAAAGGGTCTCGACTTTGGGTCGATGCGGCAGTGGACCCAGTTCCCAAAGATTCTGGCATTTCGAATGAAGTTTGGCTGATATCGCCGTGGTATCATCAGACAGGAAAAAGTAGACGGGCTTCAAGCGTCAAAATTCTCACGCTGCAGCATGGAGCTTAGATAGGTGGACTTGGGACATAGTTACAACTTGCCGTCAAGGCCAGAAGAAACAGTTCAGATTAAAATTGCCAATTCGCCGTCCACACTCCACAGGCATGTCACAGACCAAGTCCACAATCTCTTCTTTTCATGGACCAATCCGGTAGAAGAAGTAGAAGAGTTTTCTCCCAGCAGGAGAAATACTCCGTGGTAATTGCACAGATGCACTTCATAACTCGCCAAGGGGCGGCTTGTATCTTGCACAATGATACAGCATCCAGAGGTGCTTGAGGACGCCACGACTAGGGTCAGGGCAAATGAGAGCGAGGAAAAGACGCACCAGGCGGTCGGCAACTGACCACGAACGCTTGTTCGAGGATTCGTGCAGGGTTAAAAATCCAGGGGTGCTATTTGCCGCCTGAAAGGATCCAACGACGGAGGCTAAATCGGCGAGAAAGATAGCTGGTTAGGATTGCAATATCATCGATTTGATGGTACAGAGGATATGTACGGAGTAGGTGTATTGGGTTGGAATGATATCGGAATTACTGAGATCGATCAACAGCACAGGAGAACAGTCACAAAGAGTTGGAAGTGACTCGTGTAGGAGGCAACGTTGTCAGGAAGCATCTCTGGCTTCTAGGATCATATCTCAGCAGCAGAGGAAAGACGAAAATGACCATCAACATCAGTCAAAGGTTTTCTCTGAAACAGTCCGCATCGTCAGTTTGGTTTTTTTCTCTTCTCGCGAGATCAGAGATTAAGGTGTCCACAGATCAAAGAGTAAGGGGTCAAGTCTTCGCCATCATCAATCGAGTAGGAGATAACTTCATCCCGTAAGCAGCTCAAATGTCACTCCTAGAGTCACTTTGTTGCTAACATGATTGTCAAACAGCCCTCACATTTCGATATGTATCCTTGAGGAACAGAAAGCGACCACCAACATTCCAGCTGTCCTTTTGGGAGCGGGATTATGACAGGTTTATGGGTGTCATACTCTTCCCTGATGTCTTCCCTAGTCTTTACCTAGCCCGAAGCACTTGATTGATATCTCTTCAGCCATTCTGCCAACAGACAACTTCTGCGTCAGAAGCTGCTGACCACCGCCGTTTGATGTGGTGAGTAGTACACTCACTCCCCATACGGAGCTATCCTTCATGACGACGATGATCGGCCGGACAGCCGATCATGTTCTGCTTCATCTCTTCCCAGTATCAAGCTGTGGCGGATGCAGCCAGGAAAAAGATCGAATCTGAAGGTGATCCGTGGATTCTCCGGGCGATTCGATGCGTCCTCGCTCAATGCATAGAAACCAGACGGGTGACGGGTTACTAATTCGACGATTATCCGCAATCAAACGTGTGACACCCACAACTCGAGCAGATCACTCATCGCATATTTGGGGATATCAAAGGGGGTATCTTTGTCGACCGCTCAATTCACGACATTGATCTGGCACCGTGGTTTTACAGATAACAATGCGCATGTCAAGTCAGTGACTGCGACTGAAGTCACCGCCCATCCGGCCGGCGGCGCTTCGCAGCCAATGATCGTGACGAGGCGTGGCTGTCATGGAATCCTTTTAATTATGCCTCACGAACGATGGTGGCTGGGCAAGAGGATTCCATCATGAAGATTATTGTTGAGAACTTGGGACGCAAGGCACGCTGGCCTGTCAACATGCAGCCCGGTCAACATCAATGACGCCAACGACGTGCGCCGCGAGATTCCGCAGCACTATTATATTCTTATTTTATATGACAGGTTCGAACTTCAAACGACCGTTTACACAGTAACTATCACCAAGCTGTTCGAGTTCACCGCTGCTTGTCTCGATGTCAACCAAGCTGCTAATGAATGACACTGATAGGCGCCGTGCAGACCAGACAGGCAGTGCGGATTGGGGCCGCGCTCCAGGAGACGATGATCACAGGATGCAAAGTCAGGTTTGACTCGGACAGGGCGACAAGGCGGAGTGCATACGGAGTCCGATGCGTTGTGCGAGAAAAAGTTCGTCAGGATTCAGGAGGGTGTGGAAGACTTGGGGAGCTATTGTTTCGCTATAGATTGACTACTGCATCTAGTTGCTAGCTAGGCTAAGTGGGAAGAATAACGATGGATGCAAGCCGGCGGACGGAGTGGCAGCCATGATATAGATTATTTTAGCCATGCAGCAGAGAGCCTACGGTGTGCGAAGTTGAAGCCGGCGCTTCACGCTGCCAGGTTGCCCACGACAGATGCTGAGCTGGGATCGGCAATTCAACTCCCTGCAAGCCTGCGACTGGGATCGAACAACAAAGTCAGTGAACCAGCGAGCGTGGTGCATGTTGCATGTTGGCTGGTTATTCTGTGCTGTATCTTCGCATTGGCTGTCTGCAGGCACAAGAACAGGAAGTGATTCCAACCACCGCCCCAACATCAGGAGGGCTTCACACTAATATCTTTCTTCTTCTTCTTCTCTCTTGTTCTTTTGTTCTTCTCCTGTTCTCTTTTGTCGCTGTCGGTTAACCAGCAGGGCGTCACCAATCCCACAGGCAGTCTAGCGCTGAAGGCAAAGCGGCTTAAGGTTTGTCCCCTTGTTGACCGCTAGTTTTGTGGCGGTTGAGATGTTGATGCCATCATCTTGCAGCAGCAGAAGAAAAAAAAAGGATAAAAACAACGATTGCAGGCCAATTCGCGCCCAAATCCCCGTCTGCACCCCGGAAAATCACAGCTGGCTCCGTGGCGAGTCAACGAGTCCTTTGCGCTCTGGTCCGTTGAATCTGTCTCGTCCCCGTCTAAAGATTGTTTCGTGACTGACTTTGACGAAAGGTTCACCCAGTCCAGGTACTCCCGTCCGCAGAACAGACACCAAAAAAAATCAGAAAATAAAAAAATCAACTCCGAGGAAATCGGGCGACGAGGACAAATAAAACCCTCATATGGCACGCCCGCGGCCCAAACTCTCGCTGTGGACACGCATCCGTCGCTTCTTCTACCACTACAGCAGCCCGCTCAAGCTCCGCGCCAGCATCGACCGTCTCCGCGCGCACCACAAACACCCCTACCTCGCCCTCCTCCGCCTCTTCATCCCCTTCCCAACATGGCACTTCCCCGTCCCGCCCACCCCCTCCATTCCCGAACTCTGGGGCAAACCGAACCTGATGCGCGCCCGTCGCGGCGACATCCGCAATCTCTGGAGCATACCTCTCTGGAGCGCGCGCGACACACCGCTCCGCTCTCTGTACCGGCTGTACGAATGCATGGCGTCGGGCGATTACATCCCCATGGGCACGGAGACCGAATACTTCTGGTACCAAGGTGGCAGCAGCAGTGGGAACAGCAGCGGTAGCAGGAGTTGGTGCGGGGGTGGGAATCGCTGGTTACTCGCGCGCATCCCGGACCCGTGCGATCCGGATCCCGTGCGGTATGCGATTCTGGCGTGTCTGGCGGAGGAGTTGGTCAAGGCGTTCAATTGGCGATTGAGTCTGGGGATGCGGCGCGATGGACGACATCTGTATCGGGAGCGTGATGAGGATCCGTATCCGCCGTATGAACCCGAGACGGTGGCGCCGTGGACAAGTCATGTCCCGCCCATTGATCCGCAATGGACGGTGGATTTTCCGGCAGATGTGGTAGATGCGCAGGGCCGGTTGGTGCTGGAGGAAGGGGGCGTGAATGAGACGTTTGCGAAGAGGAATATTGTGACGAATGTCGGGTGGCTTTATACGATATGATGTTCTTCTGTGTGTTTTTGCATTCTGCATACAGGTCTTGCATTACGTGTCTCTTCAGCCTGTTGGTTCTTCGGGCTGCTACTTTATCTTTTCCTTTCCTTTCCTATTTTTGTGCCGGCGAGTTTCGTTCTTGGAGTTGTCTGATGGCCATTTGATACCCGATGTGTTGGTTGCTGCACTGATTTTAACCTGCCTACAATAGACCGCGTTCATTTAAGCAAGCATATGTGCATAGCTAGACTTGATTACTTTGTTCATAGCATTTCGTCTTATTTTGTATATCATGCAAAACTGCCGTCCCGGTACTGTGCTATGTCAATGTCCATCGTGATGCGGGGTCACCTTCACCCATGCAACTCGAACACTTCCAATATCCATCACACCTCACCCTCCCTGTCAACTCCCACCTCTCCACGAAATCCTCATGGCGGGGTGCATGCACACTCTGTCGGGATCATGCTCATGTACTGTACCTGCACGTTTCAGGCCTGCACCCTGCATACCTGTCTTGTCTTGATGTCAGCATGTCAGCAGAAAAGCCACATGGTTGATCCCTCTAACATAGAGTCTGGGGGCTTGTTTCAGATTGATATTGAACCGTATTTCTGGACGAGACGGAAATAGATCTTTCTTGAAAGGAATCCGCCAGATCCATCGAGAACTTTTCGTGGAGTGATATCATCTTTCTTTGATGTTTCGCGCTTCTTGTCCGTTGTTGGTGATCGCTCAAGACGAACTTGAGCGAGTTAGCGCAATCATGGCCTGAACCATGCTACCAAGCACTTGACGAACATCTGCGAACTGAGTGAGGTCTGCTGCCATGTTTTCTGAAATACTTCGAACTGTGCCGGATCATCCGTGTTTTGAAACGGGCCTGCAACTTGGATACGAAAGGGCTGGGTATTATTCTCGATGACAACCAGGGTTGGTTATTCCGGTCCAAAAGAAAACCCCACCATCACGTTCTCTACGAACATCGTGGCAGGGCTGACAGCCAGACATACGGACTCGTCACGCGAGTGTCTTTCGGTCGCATCGTTGATGAACACCTTGAGGGTTCTTCTTCCGTCTTATAATTGTCGGAAGATATCTGCTTTTTTTCGATACGGAATGGGTATAAACGCCTGTTTCTAATCAACCCAGAGCAATTATGCGATTATCAGTAATTTCTGCATTGGCCTTTGGCACCTTGATTCAAACATCCAGCGCCCTGTTACCACAGGGAGTCGGCGATGTGTGCAAAACACCAGAGGTGCGGTGATTCGATCGTCCCGATAACCAAAGGCTTAACGAACATATGTTCACGATAGATAGGGAGACGGTATCTGTCAACAAATAGCCGCATGTGACGGTATCAGAACCTCAGACGCAAACTGCGCCAGGGGTAAGTCAAGGGAGCAGCGTACTCCGTATTGGTGCCAAGGCGTACCATTATATATCCGGGAGGTTTGTTGACGCTAGACATAGACGGCGACCTCGAATGCTGCGTGAGCATTGCATGCAACACCTCCAAAGGCGAGGGTATCTGCAGACGTCCTGATCAGGGCTGCACAGGCGGAGAATTCGATGCGTACGAGACTATCAACCAACTTTGATCGGACATATATTCACCAACTAACCATCCTCAGCAGAGACGCCAAATGTCCCGGCACCACCCAATGCTGCATCAAACCACAGCACCACGCCCTAAACAGTCCATCATGCTCCTCGCCAGAGAAAGACACCTGCACCTTCTACGAAACTTGTCTCGAGGAACGAACCAAGTGCGGCTCCACGGGCTACGCCCTTATCTATGGCCGACACTACTGCAACAAATTCGAAACCACTCGTAACCAATTCTCTGGCCGGGGTAAGGCCTGGCTCACTACCACCATGTACTGCCTGCAAAAGGGACTCGTGCCGTACGCGACTGGTGAGAAGAAGGCAAACTGCGATGCTGTTAAGAAGTTTGCTTTTGCAACACATCCGTCTTGCTACATCAAGAGTGGAGTGTGCACGCTCCCGCCGTCAGATTGGCAGGTCATTATCAACACGGTGGGCTTCGAGGAGTTATTTAATAGCAAGGATGCGTTCGTTGCTACCCTCAAGACTGTAGATGGGTGCAAGGACTTCTATCTCTGGTTGATCAGGAATCAAGTCATCACTGTGGCCAAGGAGGTGTGGGATGTCAACGACGGCTGGGGGAACTGGTTGAAACACAAGGTTGGGGATATTTGGAAGGGTGTCACTGGCGACTGGTGGCCAGTCAGATAAATTTTGATGCTTCCAAAGGAATCAGATTAATATACCATTGTTAGCTTTTTCAAACAACGCGGGAAACTCATCTCTGAAAAGTAACTCGCTTCACAATGAAGGGCGTGGGTTGGAAAGGGCCTCCGAAGCGCTACTGTGCAATTCCCATAGATTATTGCCTGGTAAATGCGCTATCTGGCTGCCCAATTTGTACGACGACGGTAGTCAGGGGACGGAAGAAGCAAATATCAAAAATCACCATGCGCATATCGATGCACGAAGGTATCAACTCTTGAAGGTTATGCTGAGTGGCATACCTAGCAGCAATTGCAAGGTTTCGAAAATCAATGGGGATATCACGCAACGAACAGCATCTCTCAACGTATTACAAGGCGCAGCAGCAAATTGGGCAACCATAACCTGGCGGCCCAGGAGGCCGTAGATAGGCGGAATAAACCTGCATCAAACAAATTGACGCAGTGCTGAGAGCGTTCTGCCTCACAGTCAACATGCCTAAAATTGACGCAAAGAGTAAAATATGTTACTATTTGCCTGATAATGACTTGTCGTCGCAATTAAATGAATGCGCATCATCTGGCGTCCGTCGATGAGCGTTAGCATAGCAATCATAGAAGACGCAAAACAACTATTCAGATCGAAGAAGTCAGGATGCGGGCGACCACATCCCGTTCTTGATCCAAAATGCTGAAATTGATCCAGGGTTTGTTTTCTTGGATAACGAAATATTTCATTTTTCGATCTCGGATATTTCCATCTTCCTCACGGTGGCTGAGATCGTTCCAATGTTCCTTTCCTTGGTTGATACGGGTAGATGTTCCTTTTTCTCCTTCTTCAAGCATCTCCATCGTCCCTCGCCATAATCTTCCACGTTCGTGATATCCATCACTGGATTGGTTAACCAACGGGAAAGAACGTAACATTCCGATTGGTCGCGACATGCGCATACAAGGTCGATGATGCAGTCGTGAGCTCCGCACTCCGCATTCCAGTGTTCATCTACCAGCATCATGCTCCGGGGGTATCAGGCAGAAACAATGATGATGAAAAAGAGAACTGCAGTGAAGGGCCACCTAGAAAAAAGATAGGAGAATGACTCGAGGCTGATAGAAGACAGTCCTGCGGAGTCTCATGAGTCAAATGACGGGTATTTTCCAAGGCAGGCACGTTTTCCAAAACTTGCTTGGTAAAAGAAAGAGGGCCATTAGCGAGCATCAAATGATGGAGTTGCCATCATTGGCATAACTTGAGCTCGTCCTTGGAAAGGGCATGCGGGTAGCTCAGAATCTTATGAATGTTCTGAGAGAACCATGCCACGGGTTGATTCAATTAGCTTAATGAGAGAAATCTTCGTTGCGAGTCCACTGAGATTGATTCAGGGTCGTGAACGTAGAGAGTCAGTTGAGACGGCGATGATTGAACTCGTTGTAGCCTTGCGGGTGGACCTTTGACGTTGCTGAATCGAAGCCCGGCGCTGGCGCGGAATCGCGGGAAAACATTGTGCCTTTCCGGCCTTGGCATCAGTTTGGCTCTCCTGAAAAACATCACGTCGTGAGCAGCAACACATAACGATATAAATTTCGCATTGCCAGGACATGTTTAACGAGCGCGGTCTGGTGTGCTGGTGGAGTCAGCGTTTAGCGGCCGTTTTCCTGAGGATAGTTATTGAAGTCAGGTGGTGAATTCCAGGCGCAAAGAACGTACACACCGTGTATCATCGAAGCTTTACAGATCCCCATAAGAACCTCATTTGCTATTTCAGATGTCGCTATCGTTTACTCAATGTATAGCTCTTGCTTTCTTCTTACCGTTGCCGGATATCTTTTTGCCCGTTTATACGAGCTCGCATTGATACCAGAGCCTGATATTAGCTATGACTGAATTTCCGTGAAATTCAGAGCTTCAGAGCAAACGTTCAACAAGGGTATCTCCCAGATAAATTTCTTAGGGTTTCAGGAAAACAAAGCTCAAAGCGTCAAAATATTCATTGGAATATCCAAATAGCAAATGTCGCTGTAAATGCAGGATGTGGACTCCGTCAAACCATGACCAAAGCTCACTTTAATGGTCAACCATAAACTGCGCTTTCTAGCCAACCCGAAAACAATTAACCGAAAAAAGGGGGAAAACAACAGAAACATCTATCGGAAAGAAGTCCAAACATCATCGAAATATCTCCTCGTTAAAGATCCGCCGGTACTCCGCATCCACCCGATCCATAGTCGTCGCATCTGGGCACACATCAAACGTGTTCAGATTCATATTCGCAATATAATTCTTATCCAACGGCCCGCCCGTCTTATCACGCAGGTGCTTCAGCATCGCAATCGCATCATGCATATCATGACTCGTCTTGCGACCCCGATCCGCATGATGGATGCGTCGCAATTTCCGCTCTAGCGCCCACTCCATCGGCGCCGCCATGACGCAGAGATTCGTACCTTGCCAGAGGATGATGTTCTGTTCCTCAGCCTTGCGAAAAAGATACTCGCGCGACCGACGCGTGACGAAGAGTGCCATGTCCTCGTTGATCCAGTTGTTGTTGAGGTGCAGGAGGCGTGCGACTTTCTCCATGGCGCCTCGCAGGGGACGTTTGATGTCTTCGTCTTGGGCCCACTCGGGATCGAGGAGGTAGTCGATGTCGTCGGTGCTTTCGCGGCTTTTGAGGTAGGAGACGGCGACGAAGCCGCCGGCGGTGATGAGTTTGATGGGCGCAAAGGCGGAGAGAATAGGGTCTTTGCCCATCTCTGCATCGAGCTTTTCGAGGCCTGTGTATATTCCGTAAGGTACTTGTTGAGCAGTATGTTCATTTACAGTTGATTCTGATTTTATATTCAGGAGCAAAAAGTAGTACTTGTGGGGTTGCAAGTCAACGAAACAAAAAGGCCAAAAGGTGACAGAGGAGCCAGCTACGAACCTTGTTGGAATTCGTCTGCATTTAACAACTTCCGATCATTGCAATCCATCTTTCTTCCCGCCTCAGCGGAGCTCCGCCACAGGGAGATTTGCGTCTCTGGCCCGCAGAGAAATAACACGCGCAAGCACACACACGGAGGACTTGGGGGAGGGAGATGTGGTATTTTGACCTACCTATTTTCGAACTCAGAAATATGTACAAAAAGAACCCGCAGTAGGGAAACGCATGAGGATATAAAACAAGGGGAAGGGGAGGAGAGATTTCCACTTAGCGGAATGTGAATATAAGAAGCGAAAACGAAAGAACAAAAGGAAAAAGCGTTCTGAACAGAGAACCAGGAAAGTGATGCAGTCTTCGACCTTCTCTCCGGTCCTCACGGCCAACGGCTTTTTTTCACTCACTTCCACTCGCCAACGGCTATTGAATCCCGCCGTCGATCCTTTTGATGGTCCTGAGGATTATGGCGGTATCAAGGGGGCCCTAGAGAGACTGCCGCGCTAAAGAAAAGGCAAAAAGAAGTGCAAAGGCAACTTCTGTGCCAGGTCGGAAACCTTTTTTTGCACGATTCCGATAGGGCTGTTGGAGGATCAGGTGGGTTTCTGCTAGAGGGGAAGCAAGACTATGGAGGTGACAATGCGAGTGATGGTTAATGATGACGATATCGTTGTATGTACTCCTGATGTTGTGCAGGTAAGTGAGAGAGAGAGAGCGGGAGTATGTAGGTGGCGGGCTGCGTGGGCGGAAGTTGGGTAGGAAGAAAAAAAAGAAAAGAAAAGAATCTCGGAGGGGGCGCTTGTTAGAGAAATATTTCCTAGTATTCCTCTCTCAGTTTGTCTGGCCAGGGCGATACGACATTCGCCTTACTCGGAAATTTGGGGAGGCTCTTTATTTTTGATAGCCGGAGTTTTGTCAGGCATTGCATCGGCGCAAGCCATGGGCGGGTATGCGCTGCTCGAATATGACAAGGTAAAGAATGAAATATGACCAATGCCCAATTGATAGCAATCACTGCTATCTGCAGAATAACGATGATGAAGGTCGTCTGATTGATACGGGGTCGATGAGTGAGAGAAAAAAGGGCAAAAAGAACGAAATCTCGACCCCTCCACCCCCACCTGGCGACAAACGTGGTCAGTCGGAATTCAGGTGTGAATTTTTGTTTTTTTGCGCTGTTGAAGTGATTGCGTCATTGTCTAGAACCTCCAACAGACTGCAGGGAGTCTGGGCCTTCTACTGTACAGTGCTATTAATAGCCGATGAGGCCGAATTCATGGTGTCGTTTGTTTGTACGTGTTGTTTTCTATTCCAAGAGACAAAGACAGAAAAATTTCATATGTGATATTTCCTGAACCAGTTAACTGAACAGATATCCCGTCCCGACTAGGTATACACAAGCAAGCAAGCAGGAGAGAACCTCCGAACCATCACGATTTCAGTTTTTTTTCAGAGCCTTATCCGGGAACCCAAAGTCTATCCCAAACGGCGGATAAACGTATCTCGTGAATCCGTTTTTGGCAACCGACTCCTTTGTGAACTTGTTAATTGTCGCCATATCATCCGCGTCTAGTGTGACGAGGTGGTGGTTCGCTTTGATGCGTGCGGGAGTCACGGATTTCGCGAGCACACAGGATCCACGCGCCACTATCAGACCGTCAATCGGAGTTTATCAAGAGATTGATGAACAGAGGGATTTGACAGGGTCAAGCCCTGGGAGGAGTTGAGATGTATCTTACCATGCCAGCTCAATAGCACCGTCGCCGGCGCAACCCCCTTCCTCTTTGCAACCTCCACCACCGCCTCACTCATCATGAGCGGCCCTCCCGTGCTTCCCAATGGGCTAAACGCGGTGACCATGATCCCTTTATCTTTGCAAAAGTCGACAATCTCCTGCTGTGGCAGCAAAGGGTGATTCTCAATCTGGTTCACAGCAGGCACAACGGAGACGCGTGCAACCAGGTCTTGAAGATATCGCAGGCTGTAATTGGAGACGCCAATTGCCTTGACTTTGCCCGTGCTCAGGAGCTTTTCCATGTCTTTGTAGGTGTCGACATGCGAGCGTGACCAGTCAATATCGCGTGAGCCATCTGGAAGAGTAGGGAACAATGGGTGGTTTCCTAGATGACCGGTTAGTACCAAACTGGCACTGAATTTAATAAAATCTATAGAAATGATTTTAGAGGCATGGTCGTGTGTTCGGGGGTCACCCACCATTCTGATTCATAGGCGCTGGCCAGTGCATCAGATACAAATCCACATACTCCAGCCCGAGATTGTTCAGACTTGTTTCCAGGCCCTCCTCCACTCGTCGATGGTACGTGTTCCACAGCTTCGTTGTGACAAACACATCTTCGCGCTTGACTATCCCTTCCTTGATGGCCTGTGCAATCCCCTTGCCTGCCTCCTTCTCGTTCTGATAGCAAAGAGCCGCGTCGATGTGTCTATATCCAACTTTGAGTGCATGATAAACGGCGGATTGGACTTGGCCAGTCGAGGATTGCCATGTTCCTATCCATCACTCGTCAGTCTTCTCTTCAATTGTTACAAACTTCTTCTCAAGACAGATGACGGGATGGAGTGTTGCCATACCTAATCCCAATGCTGGAATCTCTGCTCCAGTATTCAACTTGAAACGCAAATCCGTGATCGTAGACATGTTTGATCCTGAGAAGGACTGTCTTTGCCGCAGAGAGGCGAGAGAAGAAAAAGTTGATCAGTTCAAAATTATTTTCCCAAAAAAGGAAGCATGCACCTGCAACAGCCCTCTTTGTCCAGGAGATACCCAGAGAAAATGCAAATAAAAATAAAAATAAACATTCAAAGGGCAACCGCTTCCCGGTTTTTCCTCCCCTCAATTCACTCATCTGCCAATATTGTAACTGCTAAATAAAACATACAATGTTTCTCTTTGTCCCCTGCGCACGTCGTCGCGTTGTCCATCGGCCTCGTCACACCTTGGCCCCCACCATAGTTCCACACAACGTTCGGAATCAGGCCCTCGCTGCACCTTGGGCGTAGGTGACAGAAGCTCATCTGGTCGGGATATACCTGTCTCGTCGGCAGTGACTGGCCTCATCTTTGCTCTGGGAGTTTTAGGAATATAAATCCAATTTAGGACTCTCTCTAAACAGTGAATGAAAGAATGCATGAATGGATCGAGGGGGCGGGGGAAGTTGGTGTTTTTTCGCTCTCCTCGGTTCCTCAACGGCGTGGGTTCGTTGACTTGTTAACGGTCCCGGCTAAGGCAGGCCGGTTTGAAATCTGGGCTGATGACTTGCAGATTGCCTCGTGCGCTGCTCACATATGACTGCAGCAGCTGCTGCTGCAGGAAAAGCAACCCGAGGCGATGACTACATATCCATTGCCCTGTAACATGCCCTGATCGTTATGCTATCCGTGCTCATGCATGGCCTGTTCGCTCAGACCAGCATATCTATGGGCACAAAGCAACGTACAGACCGACGTGCATATCCTTGCATTCGATCCCGACGATCGCCTCTTCAAATATAGATGTGCCAGCAGGTTTGGAAAAAGACAAACCATAAGGGGCCAAGCCTGTATCCTTCATAATGAACGCGTGTGCCGCAAATAAAAGACTCTTGGGTAGGACAGTTCGAAACCGTTGATCCATTAGAAAGTCGCATGATGCATCCAGTTGCGTCTCCTTACATTTTATTCTGGGCACCGCCCACGATAAGCCACCAAGGTTGATTGGAGCAAGGGCAGAAGCGGAAACGGCTGCACCCGGTGTGAAACCAAATCCTGGGGAATATGAGTGACATGTATATACCGAGGCGCAGATAGGCGTGATTGAAGACTGAGGAGACCACCATCACAACACAACAGTTTTATCAAACAACACCAGGTATCATGGCGGGCAAAGTATTTATGAACAAAATCAAGTTGAAGAGGCTATATTTCTGATCAGCAAGTTGTACATTATTCGATGTGCATCAGAGAGTCCGACCTTAAACCCCTCAGTTTTGAGAGTATTGCCGCCTTGCTGTATAGATCCTAAGTATAAAAGTCTTATGAGCCTCTGCATGCGTATATCATGCTCGTCTATCAGTTCCATACAGGAAGCGTGTCTTCAACAGCAATTCGTAAGTTGTTCGATTATGGAATTACTGGCTCCGGAACCGACTCACTGGTATTGTTTGAAAAGCAATTCGTCCGTGTCTGTGTCAGAACTCGGGCGACTCGTACAACCCCATCTCCTTGAAAAATGCGCTTTGAGTGCATTCGCCTTACACAGTATTGATGCTGCCGGGTAGCTGCCCCGGATGTGGTGGCAACTAGTTTTAAGTCTTTAAACGGGAAAATCTTCCGCTCCCCGGACCTCGGGGCCCAAATTCACAGTCTCTGCTTGAGAGACGGGCTTAAGACCGTCAAGGGAACCGACAGCTGTTTTGAATGAGCCGGCTGGTTCTCAGAGTTCATAAAACTGCGAGCTTAACGCGTGCAACACCCTAACGAACTCTGATGATAGTCAGAACGTCCGTCCATAGCATAGAGGAATATGCGATGGTAGGTGGCTTGGTTCGTCTCAAGCAAATGGAACCTGGCAAGAGCCTCAAAGGGCGTTTTGACCTGACCTCGCCCAGCGAGTCATCTCTATGAGCCAAACTCATAGAGTAAATGCCGCTCCTGAGTTTGCATCAATTTAGCAGCAATGAGAAAATCCCCCAGGATATCATGCACATTTGAGAAGTGCAGGCAGGAACTCCCAACGTGAAGTGGGTGCCATCTGATCTGGTGACGCGGAGAAGTGAAAGCACCACGTAAGTTCCCGAGGATTAGTCCGGCTACTCCGTACTGACCGGGCTGATTGAATGTTCACGGGTTCTAAAGAAGATGGCTCCTTTGGCTGTGAACAGTCCCGATATTCGTTGACTAAATCCACATTTAACTCTAGTATTCTGTGCTGGACACGGTTGGTATCCAATTGTTTCAGCGACCAACAGGCAGCAGTCGAAAAATCGCTCCAATCCGCAAGTAAAAACAAGGACGGTCGCGCGGATATTACTCCCGGCCGTTGTGTGAAGTTGTGAAGTTTAAAAAGATTGGATGAACAAAAAGAACTTTGGACTGTCGGAGAATCGAACTCCGGACCACCCCCAGTCGCCTTCTTCGGATTAACCGAGGAGAAGATGCTAAGGGGGTATTATACCACTAAACCAACAGCCCAGTGATTACGAAACTGGGTCCGGGGTGAAATATGAGGCCTATCATGATGTCCTGAAATCATGAGAATGAGAGATGACTCTGTCTGTGTTATCGAAGAGCAGTCAGTGGTCAGTTTGACCGATAAAAAGTATGAAAATCGGTGCTAGAGATTTTTGGCCTCGCTTGGTATCATGACTTCTATTTTTACAAGACTTGAAATGCATAAAGAACAAAGACACAGCCCAAGAACCCTCTTAGGTCTTTTAAAAACCGTCGCTCCGACGACCAACGGGAAGAGAGGAGAGTACGACGACGGGGTAATAATGCAAAATATGTACAGTAGCATAGCAAGGTGTCGCTCCGAGAAATTGCAGGTCTAAACAGTTCGAGGATACCAAAAGAAGATTCCAAACCGTCTAAACGACAAATACCAGGTGAGTGGCATATTACCATTGGGCACATCTCGCGTCCGGGTGAGAACCGTGAACTTAAGCAGCGGAAAGTGTCGTGATGAGGGGTCTGAGGTTTCGCAGGTCGGAATGCGATCGGAGTAATAAATGTGAGAGACTAGGAGGCGGAATCCACGAAAGGATCGCGCATGGGCCCAGAAAAGTGGGTAAGAAACGCGGGAAAGGAGCTCATCGTCCGCGTGGAATGCAAGAGTCCTTGGATGGCGTCCCATCCATTCCAAAAACGCTGAACGCCAGTGCTATGCTCAAAACAAAGTAGGAATACACGGGGACAGTCGTCGGAGGTCTATTCGTCGGTAGGTATCAAGGAAAAGGGCGAGGCATTCTCGCCGGGAAATGCCCTCTGTATGGGATTCCGCTCCATTCTCTTTCTTTTTTTGGCGCTTGAGTCGATCATTTGTCCTTATACACCTTTGGTTTCCATCCTTCTTGAATTTCTTTGTCCATTGTGGCTTTGCGCTCTGCTTCCCTAACTTCCATCTCTATGCGTTCGCGGGCGCGGAGAATCTTGCTCTGAAGGTAGAAACTGCCTCCTTTCTTCGGATCGTTCAGATCAAATAGCTTCTTGAATCTCTCCATGGTCTGCTCCAGATTGGCTTCTCCACCCTTTGGGGGTTTGACGTTTAAAATTTTGCAAGCTTCCTCGAGGGTTAAACCGGACGACGAGAATGTGTTTGAAACGGAAGAACCATTCTTCTGAGCGTGCGCCTGATATCTCGACGAGGCCGATGCTTGTTTGTATGCCTCTGCGAACGCGCGACCAAGGACTCGACTCCCCGTCACGACGATCTGTGAGAGAATGCGGTGTGCCTACGGAACGAGGTCCAAGTCAGTAGCCATTAATTTCTAAAGGGAGAAAGTACAAACATACCATCTTGTTTCACGATGTACTAACAGTCCAAGTACAGTGCAGCCTAGCCGGTACTCCTCAAACCACAGTAACTAAAACAAATTGAGCGAATGAAGCAGTCTTGCCGGGTACAACTGAGGACAAACAACGGAATTGAGGCAAAAGTGAAGAGAACGTTCCCTGAGTTCAAAATTTTGGGACCAATGCTGAGTCAGCGTGCCTTACATTACATAAGCTATGTCTTGGCGCTATGATATCACATGTCAGCGGTCCGTGCAGTTCAGACCAAAGACAGACGAACAGCTCACAGCTCACGCTCTACTGCACGACTGTGGTCATTCGTCCGTTTGCTTGATGTGAAACTTGAATTCTCCTGGCTCATCTCGTCCGACAGTTATATGGCCGGTGTTTACTCATGATGAGCACACTTGGGTCAGTAAACCATCGGATCCAGGTTGTATGGCAGCTCTTGGTACTCTCAAGCTTCCCTGCTCTCACCAGAAAGCCGACATCTTAGGGAATATAAATTCTAACAGTCTTACCAGAAATACCGTGGCTAGCTTCCATGGCCCCCAGCACGAATGCACAGAATGATGGCGCTGTGTCCGGGTCCCTCGCGGGCGATTCCCTCCCGCCTACAGTGGCTGCCTTTTCTCCAACAAACATCTCAGGATCATCCTTGACTTCGAAACAACGCTCTACTATCATCGTTCATAGAAAGTCTCCCCTCCTCGTCGCGACTCCGCCTGCCGTGACTCGTGCCTTGGCCTATTCACACCCGTTTCTGCTTCCGCTGAATCGCCTGGTCGGGCTGTTAACATGGACAAGCGGGGATCCATGGGAGAGCTTCCTCCTTGTGGCTGTCTTCTGGGCAACTACTTTATACGGGAGTGCTATTGTGCTATGGGCTGGACCAGTTCTTGTTGTTATAGGGCTGATGCTCGGCATGTATTCTCGACGATATTCACCTCTCTCTTCGACGGGATTGACCGGAGAGAAACATGGGCACCGGAGAGGTATCTCGGAAGCCGCGGCTTCTCAACATCACAAGACCCTAGACGAGATTGTCGTATCACTCAGAGAATTTACCATGAGGTGCAATATGCTGCTGGAACCGTTGGTCGAATTTACGGACTTCCTTTCCACTCAACGGACAGCAACCTCTGCCACGACCCGGCCGGCCCTCACGGCACTCCTAACTCGGATAATATTGGTCACTCCCGTTTGGATACTGCTTACTCTTCCGCCATTTTACTTAATAACCACTCGTAGAGTGGTCATCTGCGTTGGAACTGTCATCCTGACATGGCACTCGAAACCAGCGCGAATCGCCAGAGTCATACTCTGGAGATCATTGACCGTTCGTCGAATATGCACTATAATCACTGGGCTCCAGTTCTCCTCAGACCCATCGATTGCTAAACACGATGACTCCAAAGTTTCACCGACCCGTGCGCTATTATCATTCAGTCCGTTTCGTTCCAAAACAAACCAGATTGATACTGAGATCTCTACAAAGAGAAGGCGTGCTGACTCCCCAGGCGTGCGCTTCACCTTTATACTCTACGAGAACCAACGACGGTGGCTTGGTATTGGGTGGACAACTTCACTTTTTGCATATGAGCGTGCTGCCTGGACCGATGAGCACTTGAATCCAGCCCCGTCCAAGGACGAATTTGAACTTCCTGAAGTACCGGGGGGAAACTCCAGATGGCGCTGGGTGGCTGGTAGTGAATGGCGCATTGAGGGCGTGGATTCCAATGGCAAGAGATCTGGAAAAAGTAGTAAAAACGAAGATCATGATGATGGTGGCTGGATTTACTATGACAGTAAGGTAAGGATCTAGTTGCGCAGTTGGCGCGATGCTGTCTCGCTTTTCTGTTTTCATTTCCCTTTATGAGATCATTCAAACGCTAAATATTTTTGACAGTGGAACGATGGTCGTCGAGGCCAGGACAGCTGGAATCGATATACCAGGCGCCGGAAATGGTGTCGCGACGCTGAACTGGTAGAGATCACTCCCAGCGCTGAGGCTACTCCACCGCCGTCACCTCCACCAGAAAAGGCAACCGACTCCTCCTCATGCACGACAAAGGTCAATAACGAAAACAGTAATTCAGATCCTACAAGGAATGGATCTAAACAGCGCAAGCGTCGATGGTTCGGCAGCACTGGCGAAGCAATCAAACCCGCCTCATCAACTCCACCACCTCCGTTTGGGGACATATCATCCAGTATTCCCGATAATATTAACAACGCCGTCTCCACGTCATTCGATGATACTTCAAACACAGCCAAAGCCTCTGCCTCCAAGCCACCCAGCATCGAAAGTTCCCGCAGCGCTCCTCACGTGGGCTCCCTCGGCGCAAAGAGTGTACGAAGCAGCTTTGGCGGACGACGCACGAGCAAAACCAGTAGCAGTATCACTACCGATACGGACCGTGAGAGCCTGAGAGAGAAAGAAATCGAGCAAGCAGAGAATATGGTTGATCGGTGGGATACCAGACCCGGCGGAGTGGCAGAGCGCGCAGAAAGGGCCTGGGGATTGGGCGACGAAGCTCATATGGGGCTGAGTTAGTGGTTTGAGCCGATGATGCCGTGCAGTACGTACTGTACGTGCATATACACACTGCTTCGATTTGCCAGCGTCCCGACGTCTCTCCTGTTACCTTCTTATACCACAGTACGTTCCGGGTCTCATTTTAAGGGGAGGTGTTTCTGTTCTTTTGTTTGGGATTTTCTTCACTTCTTGCTTGCGTTCCTCGTTGTATTGTTATTCTGAGCTGATTTAGCGGGCATGTGCTATTGGGGTGTTATTGATTCGTGCATTTAACCGGCTACAACATCACATAGTTACGGGAGCAAAAAGGCGAAATGAAACGGACTGGGGTGGGGATACAACGGGAAGCCGCTGAACGACAGTGGGAAACGGTACGCTCATTATTATTTGCATTGAATGTATGATGGAATTGAATTACTTGAGATGATTATGATAAGAGTCTCCAGTACCCAAGTGCCTCGGACGCTCTGTAGCAAATATCAGTTTTCTTTCTTCTGCTTCATTGGACTGTATTGTATATCTGGGATAACCGTTGAAGAGGCACAAAGAGCGCATGGCTCTGCGCTTTGGGCACGAAACGCAATCGCATGCACCTCGGGAGGCAGCAGGGTTGAAAGATGATAAGTGATCCGGAGTAATTTGCTGGGGTTTCCAGGGACATGGACATGGTCCTTGGGCCTGGTCATGGTCGAAGGCCTCCATCTTCCTCTCATCTTCTCCGACCATCGCCCCGCCTCAAAGCTGCAGAAGGAGTGGCAGAGATGCATACTTAGATAATGCTACAGTGCGCTGGCATTTTTGTTTGGACTGTATCAAATGTAAGTCAAAACTTGTAGCATCAGAGAATGATGATGTGTCTGCTTGGCCCGAATCTCATCTCCGAAGCTACACGCTGCGCACAGCCGCTGGGTCGTTGAGCAGGGATAAAGCATGTCCTTTGTGACCTGACGGTCGGCCTGACCGGTGGCTCTGGGCTTCTGGCGTGTAGGACGTTGAACTGAACTGGTCTCTGGCCTCGGGACAAGTTACCAAAAAAGGTTGATTTGTTCTTTGACTTTTGTATGAGGAACGCAACAAAGACAAGGGGAACGGTAAGGTTGACTCTCCATCCGTCTTGAGGCTAATAGGGTCTCGGGCGGGAAGGAGATCTGCTAGAGAAACATTCTAGAAGGGATCGACGGCTTCTAGGTTTGTTGTCATCTGCCGAATCTCGTTTCAATGTGCAGATTTTATCTGGTTTGTCTTAGCTGACTGAAGCTACGACACCATGATAGGGTACCAGTATTTGTGGCAGTATACTATGGAGTTGTTACTGTACAGAGTAGTACGTAGTGGCTACAGCGCTACGGACAAGAGTCGCTATGCTTCGTGGTGATCTGTATCTGGTGAGAAGCAAGTGTGGAACTTCGTATAGAGCTTGTTTCTCCCTGAGGCGCCGGTTGATGGAAACTTGATATTCCCGTGCTTTGTTAGAACACCGCATGCGAAACAACACAGTGCTTCTCGGTAAGTGTCATTTGTTTACCCGCGGAGAGAAGGGCCCTCTTATCAGCATGTGAAGGGGGGTTTTCTTGAACCAGGAATCGACAGTAAGAGTGATAGGGAAAGATCATGTCTGTTTTGTATGTTTCCCTATCTATAGTCCTGTGTTTTGTTGCGAGATGGCTCAACCGACAATGCCTAGGCCTAGGCATGTTCTATCCTTGCCGTTGGAACAGGTTGCACCTTGTACCAACACCTACTCAAGCTGTGAAAATGAAGCGATGCGGCAATGATAAGGTCTCTCTTGGGCCTCAGGGACCATGGCAATTGTGGTTTCAGGGTACTCGGGAGACATGGGCAGTGGCACTTGCTACCCGAGATCAGAACATTCTATCTTTATCAACATCCTGCTTTTGTTCATATCTTCAGGTAAGAACCCCAGACACCTTCCAGGAAAAATTGTATCGCTTTGCCACGGAAATGATTTTCCAGAACCTGGGTTGTTGTTGTAAGAGTGCAGCGTCGACACGTTCAGAGTCTAGTTTCCTTGAGAGCAAGGAGGACGCTGGTCAAAACTGACACCCGAGGATATCTTGATGGGCTGGAATTGGGCTGCAACAATTGATCAGTCTGTCCGCGACTCTCTACCACAATAGATCCGGCCCGTAGCATGTTCTGCACGGAAGGTTGTATTCCATTTCTTTCAACGAGAAGGCCTAGGCTGTTTCGTGCAGGACTTGGGGCGACGTCAGACGGAGCGATCGGATATTGCGCACTCCTGAAGGCCCGGGTTTCGATGAAAGCGAGATCGATGTACCCGCGAAGTCCTAAGAATCTGTTTCATCTATATTTCAGCATGTTGTCGGCAGAACTTGCTGGATCGAAAGGTAGTACAGTGAGAATGGCCATAGCCTGACTCTTTCAAGATCGACCCTCGAGGATTTCATGTATTGGAATGACGCGAAAATCTGGTAGCGTATCGCCCAGCACTGGGCCGGCTCTGAGCGACCACTCGCGATTTGCGTACCCCCAGCTTTTGGGCCACGTTTTGGCTCCAGGGAGTCGTTGTTTCAAAGAGGCACACAAGGCTTAGTGTCGTGTTTCCACCAGATCGATGCTCCGATCTCACAAGCGCAATACCTGTACAGTATGGAGTATTCGCGAACGGTATTCCGTCATTATTAGAGATGGGTTGCTAGGTGGTGAATCTCACATTCTCATCATTTTCTGAACGGGGAGAGCTAAAGGATGCATGTTTCCCACAACAGACACAAACGACGGGGCAAGGAGACGAAAGGCCACGAAGCCGGATGCTGACAGTCGCCCATGCAGTCTACCCCGCAGACTTGATCGCGTAACCTCCACGCGTTTGTTTCGAACATCAGCAGCTAGCGGAATTTCTGGTGTGACAGCAGCGCAGTGCATGCATCAGGGCGACAATCTGGCGGTGTTCGTTGGATGCTAAGTGGGAGAGACGGCGTCGGGCCGAAGCTTAATCCGAAACAGCCGGAGTGGGCCGAGAAGGCTTCAGACTGGCAAGACGAGAACAAAATGACAACAACCCCTAGTTACCTCACGAATCCTCTGTACTGTACATACGGAGGTCTGAACCAAAAGTGTCCATCCCCCACGAAAAAGTGGCTGTGTAATACGAATACACAACGGTCAGCAGTTTGGACCTCATTTTAGGGGAGGTAAAGCCCCATCTATAGCACTTTAGCGGTTGTTGCACCTAATTAGGCCCTTGCGCCCCGGGCTTCAACCTCGTTCCGCCACTGTACCTTATTTGTAACTTACAGTATTTTATCGACGGCGGATGGACACTTTTGGTTCAGACCTCCGTACTCCGTACGGAGTAAGTGGCATGCAGTCTCAGACTTATGTAGGAGCCTGCATGCAGAACGAGAATGCAGTTGCAAATGTGCTGGCGACACGTGGTACAGAACCTATTGTCAGTCCGGGACTCGAGCACGTCGCTCACAAACTGTGGCTGTTCACGACAGCTTGAAACACTCAAGAAGATCGCGATGAGCGATGATGAAGTGCTGCTGCTGATGACGAAGTGGCTTTCGAGTCCGATTTTTCTTCCAAGCAGATAAGGATTGAAATGGCTATTTCTTATCTTCTGTCGTCTTGACTGCCCGAAGCTATGAAGCACGGAGTAAGGCGTCTCGAAGACGGGTTCCGCTTCTGAGGCCCATCGAACTTGCAAGTCCACCTTCAAAGCGTCAACACATGTTCCTACTTTTCAATGCAGGGAGACAAAGCCACAAGCTCAGGTATCTGCTAGCACCCAGGGGTGCTTTCGATCCCTGTTCGTAATCCCCTGCATATTATGTACCAGACCTCGATGCAATATAGAAGCTTGTCTGCAGCCATCTCGTGTTGAGAGGGGTCATGTAACGGTGTGACATCAAAACCTCAAGTCGATTTTCTGTTGATCTTAGAACGAAATTCCGATGCTAAAAACAGATGATCCTCTCGATGAATATTTTTCCGGTCGGCTGTAGTCAAAAAGTAATGCTCTCAAGTCGACAGTTATTCGCGGAGAATTATGGGTAGACCTGAGACAGGCAAGTTCATGCACAATCAACAACGGTGCTTCAGGTGCTCGATTTCGAACCCACTTGATTCTTCTAGCCGCACTGCGGGACGAGTTCCGGCGTTCGAGCCTCCGGACCTTGGGGGGAGGGCCAGAACCAACACCACGAGCAACTTGTGGGCGCGCGGAGGTGCTCAAGCAAGCCTTGGCCTCACTGGGGACCTCTGCGTCTCCGTATTCTTTTGTTTCATGTCCTCCTAGGATGAAGACTGCAGACACCCGCGATCTCAGGTCCCTGGAATGCCCGCTGACGGACGCATTGACGTCGTCTCTCTGAACCCAGCATGGGGAGAGGCACATTCTGCTGTCTGTCTGGGCTTGATGATGTCCAGGCTCCAGGGTTGAATATAACTTTCTGGTAAACGGAAAATTGGAGTAAAAATCAGTCGACGGGAGGAGGCCCTTGGCCCAAGCCGTTATCAGCCAGCTTGTCCTCCCACGCGAGGTATTTTTAATTTCAAAGTGTGGGAGTGGTATGTATGTATGACCAGTACATACCGTACAGAACAGCAGACCGTATATAAATACAGTAAACTCGTGTATTTTTGGCTAAGTTAGGGAAGTCCCGCTTTGGCGGAACCAGAGAGGAATCCAAGGGTCGGGGTGGGCGCTAAACTCGGAATGGTCTAGTCAGGGACAGGGTCTCGGATCTCCCGCCAATGAGCAGAAATGATAGAAGGCTTAGATAATTCCCCTGAAACGCCTACCCTCAACGCCCAATGATTCAATCCATGTCGGCGCAGGCTTGGAGGTTTTTTCTTTTGAACGCGCATTTCCCCATGCCACGTTCTCCGAAGTGGTGCTTGCGCTGATTGAACGGAAATTGAACGGAATGCTCCTGCGTTATCCGGTGTCGCCCGGCTCGCGTGCTGCTTGGTGTCTCGATGCGGCTCAATGCTCCGTTCGGGACCGTGTCCGGAGTTGCGACTATCACACGCTTTTGGTGTGCTTATAGCGACAACAGAGGGAAATAGAGACGAGAGGCGAAGGCTTTGAGCGCGTTCTTTCACTTTTGTTGAAGTCGAAAAAAAGGTCGTTGCTGAGGCTGAGGCAAGGATGATACATCGTACATACGAGCACACCGGAGTGCTCCATATGTGTGCCCTGTATGTATTTTACAGTACGGCGGTGCCGCCGGTGCGTAATGCCAGTATTAGTGCCCCCGTAAAAACTAGTCCCGACGAAAGAGTTTCGAGAGCACCAGGTGTGATGCCAAGACGCGATAAACATCATCACCAATACTCGCGGAGCGACCACGCCCTCGTTGTAATCTTTGGGATAT
The DNA here is from genome assembly GCA_014839905.1 of Aphanoascus verrucosus. Lineage (NCBI taxonomy): Eukaryota > Fungi > Ascomycota > Eurotiomycetes > Onygenales > Onygenaceae > Aphanoascus > Aphanoascus verrucosus. The sequence goes on along the minus strand of JACRYM010000046.1, from coordinate 34,894 downwards.
GCTTTTCCGCAATCACTGCTGAGATCAGACTGCGCTGAAAGCAAGGGTGTCACCGCGCTGTAGCACGGAAGCCTTTCGCCTGCGAGGTGTGCGCAAGTCTGTCTGCTTTCGCAAATTATTGTTGCAAATCAACAAGCGTCTTAACGAGACGCCGGTGAGGTCAGCCCTGATGGCGTCTGGGCTCCTCCACTTCCCAAAACCGTCCAAACCATCGATGTTATTGGAGAGACTGTCTCTCATTCTTTGCTTCTTTTCGAAAATCTGACCGTAAATTATGTTTCGGCGGAGAGCAGTGTTAGCTGCAGTGTGCGCGAAAGAGGGTATTTTATGTAGAAATTCCTCATCAGTAGTGGGAGCGCGTCGAACGCTGCCTTACGATTGTCACGTTGAAACATACATACATACATACCATGTGCCATACCGCGCTGTGACGATACTAAGAAAGCCAATTGCTGGATTGGACTGATCGATTCCCCCATCAAATCCACCCAGATCAAGCAAATTCCAACGACATCTGTTCTTCGTCTCTCCACCTCCTCTCTCCGTCTCTCTCTCTCTCTCTCTTCTCTTCATCAGTCGTCCACAGCAGAGACGCAGTGTTGAAGCTGACCATATTGAGTGTTGACACCCATTCTTAATCCCGCTGCACGTCTCCTTTAGCTTCCTGATACTTTCTCTGATTTCCTATTCGACGTATATTCGAGATACCCACTTCCACATGGTTTCGGATTATGACCAACTGCATTAAATCCCTGTCGCTGGCTTCTTGACTTTGGTTCAAATTTATCAGTCCGATATCTCTCATCTTATTCGCTTCGTTCAATTTACCACTCTTTTCTTTTCTACAGCCTCAGTTCCTGTGTTGACGCATCGTTTGCGTCCCAAAAACTTGCCTCCCCCTTTTAACTTGAATTTTTCCTTCTTTGAGCGCTGGCTTGCGCTTCTACATTCACTTCTCTTGCGACTGCTGTTCCTTTCGAATGGCCCTCGGTGAGCTACGACGGACCACCAGCGACAAAAACACCCGTTGTTGAGACATCGACAGAGTCCCAACATTCCATTCTCTGTACCAGTTCTCACAAGTCTCTCGTTGCAAACCAACTTGGGTCTGATTAGTGGAAGCTTTAATCTGGAGGACAGGTCCTCGTGAATACTCTCGTCTGAGTCTACAATCTGGTATGCTGCCGGCTTCTATTATTCCCGTCTTGATTCAGGGACCTAACGAATAGCTTTGTGTTACTTGCTCAGATTCCTCGACCAGTGCCACTCCTTTCCTCGATTCTTCATTCTTTATTCGACGTTTAAACCAAAGACTCGAGCTCCTAGAAAACCAAATATCGGATACTTTTGACCGTTTGGGTGTCGGAACAGCAACTTCGCTTCCCTAATAGCACATTGCGCAACACCTACGGAGGAATGATTGGGATATCCTTTTCGTTACACTCGACGGACCATTGACACACTGCCTCGTTAGTTCGTTGAAGGACGAATCGCATCAATAACCATGAATCGATTTCGCACCAAGAAGAAGGCCAAAGGCGATGGAGACTCAGAAGTGCCTGCGATACCCTCTTTTTCTGGAAAGTCATTCAAAAAGAAGAAGAACCAGATGTCTTCGAAATCGGAAATTGACCTCTCAACGGCCTTACCTCCCGCAGATGACTTCAGAACCAGTCTTTTGATGCCGAATTTGTCCGCCCGGTTTAGCATGCTTCGAGAGCAGGACGATCCAACAACAAAAATTGGCAAAGCCAACGATGACAGTGTCCTTTTCCCAAGAAGGGCTTCAAGGCTCAATCTGTTCGCACACAACCCCCTCACCGACATCGCCGAGGTTTCGTCACTCAGTGGCTCTGCAAGACCATCCCTCAATCTTGGCCGGACTTCTTACGCGTCTGGTGAAGGATCACAAGATGATGACTCTTCGCGTGGCGTCCTGAACAGACCCAGACCTGTTGAAGGCAACAATTTGTTTGGAGGGCGTCAGAAAATCTACAAGATCCCCGTCAAGACAACACCAACCGGATCTAACCGTAACTCTGACGAGGCAGAATCAACTGGCAGCATGAGCGGAAGGGCCATGTACGAAAATGACATGCCCCTATCCACTTTTCAGAGGCTTCGAGAGAAAGAACGCGAGGAACTGAGACATGACAGCGGTGAATTCAGCCAGGACGTCAAGCGAATTGAAGATGAAATACTATCCAAGTTGCCTGCTGATCCGACCCTGCCATCGACGAACGCCACCAATTCCCCGTTACATACGCCAGAACAATTCTCTGCCTCTTCAACGCCGGTCAAGCCAGGCTTTACAGGGTTGGAAAGAAATCTGACCAAAACGAGGCGGTTGTATGGCCAAGGGCTTGAATTGCAGAATCAACAAACGCTAGCTCTTGATAGAATCGAGAGCCTCAGTCGCAAACCTAAGATTACTGATGCCGCACAGGTAACCCAATCGTTATCTAAAAGCCCTCTGAATGAAAAGTACCAAAGGCTTGGACCGGCGTATGCAACATCAAATTTTCGCCCAAACAGCCCGCCTCTCTCTGCTTCCTCAGTCTCAGGAAACGAATTAAGCAAGAAAGCTGGACCTCTAACCGGTACTGGCCCTACCCAAGGGTATGGTTTAGCACCACTTAGTCCGCCTTTGAGTGAAAATGGAGAAGTATCGCCCTTAGCAGCTGCACTTCAGCCCGAAGATAGAGGCAAGGCTACGGCCACGGGGCTGTTCAATAAGCCAAACACCAAATATGACGAGAACCAGTTTCAGCAACGCCAAGTTCAGATGTTTGAGACACGAACTACATCTCCATTCCGACGTCCTTCGCCTTCTGCGCCAGTCTCGGAATCCGAAAAGGATGGGCGTGCTCGAGGACTCTCAACGACGAGTTACCGTTCTAGAGCTGAGTCGACGGCTTCCAAACATCATGGTTCTCAAGACGGTGGTTTAAGCCACCAGAGAGCCTCTCCGCCACCATTTACACAAGGGACCTTCCTGGCTAGCCTTAGCGACAGTGAGCCTGACAGCGATGTCGAAGGGAACGTCCCCCGGAAAGTTGCATCCAGTACCCAGATGTCTGATAGCACTCATACAAGCCTAAGGAGCAGTTCCGGATCTACCGATAGTGCGTTAACCGGCCAACAAAAGTCGTACCCATCTCACACCGAATTGAAGCGCTCCGAGTCGCGTGACTTGAAGACAATCGACGAGATTGAAGCTATGGAAACGCGTCTCTCGCCTGTAAACGAGGGACGCTTAGAGAAGCCAAGGGATTCGCCAACTTTAGGGCTAACCGAAGCCGGTGGCTTGAGCGGGCTCATCCGGAGGCATTTGAGGCATGACAGCGACAAGTCTTCGATCTGTCCACCACCTTCACCAGGCTTACCACCCAGTGCTTTTGACACTCAGAGGATCATGAACTCGTCTCTACACGCGACAAGAGCATCAGGCCATGCAGCCAGCATCCACAGCAACCCATGGGAATTGGATGAATGGAGCAAATCCTCTCAAACCTCCGAAAGACCCAATCATTCACCTCCAAGGCCATCTCACCAACCGGATCAACAACAGCAACAGCAGCAGCAGCAGCAGCCACCACCCCCTATCGGCTTTTCAGGTATGTCCCTGCGAGCCAAGCAATTGCTTGACCAGGCAAATGCTCTCAGTAGTCAAGGCCAGTCTGCAGATTCAGGAAACAAAGAGAGCCCAACTCGACCCCCACCGCCTCCTCCGCCCCCAGTTCCAAATGCATCTTGGCAAGAAGAGTTGCAACGAGGGCATCGAAGAGGTGGTAGCTCGGAAACGCAAGTGGAACGGGAGGAATTGGCGCATGAATTAGCTGAACGACGGAGAAAGGTACAAGAGAAACTGAAGAGCTTCGTGGAGACCGAAGGCAGCAGATCGTCGAGTCCCACTCCTGGCGGACTCCGAGATATGGGACCTACAAGACCTGGCAATGCATTTGCCTTGCTGAAAAATAAGACCAGTAGGAACAATGTTCCAGGGATGCATGATGTGCCAACTCCGAAACCACTGAAGGTCCTAGGCATGGAAAGCGCCGCCCATAATGCTTCTGCGCCCAATCTTGCAATGAGCAATGAGCTGTGGCGTGATGAGGAGGATAAAATGCTTCGTGACATGGGAAGACAACCCCGAACTTCGTCGCCTCATGTAGGTGCACGACACGCTCGGTCGCGTCCTAGGCATGCTACTCCTCGTGGAAGTGAGGATAATTGGAGACACCCGCGTGATGCAAGAGATAGGTCCACATCAGATGCTTCTGGGAGATCGAAGAGCCGTCCGCGACACCGAGATGATTTGGAAAATTTCAACAAAGCCCTGGAGAGTCCACATCCAAGATCCGCAGGGGATGATATGAAACCTAGCCGAGGACCTCCATCCGGCTCTTCTTCGACGCGCCCTTCAGTTGAAAATGAACGTCATCCATCTGACAGGACTAATTCTGCAATGGGTGGTCGATTCCGAAGCAACAGCAGACCAGCACCCCCTAACTTCTCTATTCCTAATCCTGTGCAGACTGGCCAGCCGCTGAACATCGGGGCATCTCCTCGTCCTTCACCCATAACTCCCTATTCTGCCAACGCGACTCCGCCTCTATACGAAACTTCGCCGGTGAACTCTTCTCTGCCCACTCCCACGACCTTTGGTGGCGCTTCCGCTACGAGCCAGGCTACCCAGTTGAACCAAAGCCTCGCCGGACATAAGAGGTTCATTGATAAGTCTCAGATCTCAGAGCCCAAGTTTGTATCGACCACATCCAATGTTCCAACTGTTGGACTTCCTCCTGGTGCTAGTCTCAGCAACGGCATCTCTACACCACCAGTTCCTCCCATGAACCCCAGAAGACGCCGGCCAACTGCGACACAGACTTTCCTGGGTGCTTTCAAGGTCTCCGACAAGACCCATTCTACCGCAGGATCGCATTCTTCAGGAAAGTCTCCAGAAGAGCTGAGCACGTTCTCCGACGAGGATAAGCGGGCGCGACCACGTCAACGGCTGCGAAAGATTTCGAGTGAGGGCGGAAGCCTCAATGCCAAGGCCCGTCAACAAGCTATGATGGCGAAATCCCCTGCCGTTCCGCAGGTTCCGACGCCCGTTGGTCCTCCCGTTCCCCTTGAGGGCGGCATGTTTTAGGCTGGGTCGAATGTAGGGTGAATATGGTTCCTGCTGGTGTATGGACTTCACCATTCGATTATCTTGTGGCAATCGCCTCCTTTAATCCACACTTACTCTCTTCTATTCGATGTATCATTTTTTCAAGGTTTTTATTACATATTCTCCTTACTTGCCCCTTTTTACATCTCGGTGACGGCCTTTTCTTCGTTTAATACCCCTGATTGACTCTGTTCTACCAATTTGGCCTCTTCGTCTGTACAATTTTTTATTTCTTTTCCCCTTCTATTGTCTTTATTAACCTGTTCTTCAGTCAGGATAGAGAGCATCTTGACTATCTTCGTTCCCGCCTGTTTTTTCCCTTGGTCTGATATTCCCTGTTTCAACAGAAACAGCCTCTTGTGATGCTGAATGTATACGGTTCAGCTCCTCTTTGATTTTTAGCTCGAGTGTAAGGAGTTCTTTCGAGTGGGTTGGCGTGTTTTGTAGGAGTAGCAAGGAAAAGAAACATGAGAATTCTTCGAATTAACCGGCTTTTTGGTGCGTCCAAACAGAGTTGTAGTAATGATGCCATGATGGCAGTTGCGTTCCAGAGGATTTGCCGGCTGGTACGGAGGATCTCTTGCATCTAAGAGGCGGTTCTCACGGTCATTCCATGGCTTGCTCTGAGTTGCTTCCATGGCGCAGGCCCAACTAAGCACGTCCCACTGACAAGCCGGGCCCTACAGCCCTACAATGCAGGGTTCTGTAGCTGTCACATCTCTCAGTGAGGCCCAATGAGATGGAGCAGGAAAAAAGTACTGCAAGGTCTCAACCAGCGTAATCAGTCAGCACCAGAAAACCAATGTATTCACTGGTCCTTCCTTCAGATAGATGCCGATATGAGAGCATACATGAATCCGGCAAGTATATTAAAGGAGAAGGTGAATCCCTGTAGTCAGTTGGTGCATCTTCATCTCTTTCAACTTCTACTCCAACAGCTTCTTCTTGTTGTTTATCGTCTCCCCCTATTTCGTCCCCAGCCGCACAGAATCACCCTCATCACCTACTTTTCACAATTTGATCTCGGCGTCAATCTCTTTAATTCATTCATCATCAATTGTAAGCGATAGCTAACTAGCCAATTAATGTTTTCGTCCTTGTTTGTTTATTAGTCGACGCTCTTTTGGCAAACCCGCACGTCCTCTTCACTGAATGTCAACGATCTTCCTTTCAATTCACGTTACAACTCCAACATCACTCCATCCTTTTTTCCCACCATCTTTGCATCCTTCTTGAGCTATTGCTTCCGTTATTATCTTTATTCTCAGTCTCTGGAGAGGCTTAGACAAACTTCCTCAGAAACATTGAACTCATACCCCAGTTTTGAAGCTGTCATCGCTTCAGTGTGTTGACATCGTTTTTCTTCCCTCCTCCCCTCTCATTCATCAACCTTCACACCTTTTCATCTTCATTAAGCCTTTCTTGGCCCAATCTCTTTATTGATACCTCCATGATGGCTGTCAAGAAAGGAGACAGTGACAAGAAAGGAAGCCTTCCGCGTTTCTACGCAACAGCTTCAGAGAATCAGGCGGGCGACGACAGGTTGTCCGACACGACATCCAATAGCTCCCAGATTCTTTCGAAGAGTGCTGCGCGCAGGTTGAAACAGAAAATGAAGGCCGCAGAGGAAAATATGCTTGAGGTCTCAGAGGCAGACGTCGAAGCGTTTCGTAGTGTCAAGAAATCCATGTTCAGGTCGATCGGCATGAGGTCGAAACAAATCGGCGCAAATTCTGCCGTAGACGAAGATGTCTCTGAGTGTGACTGCGACTGTAAGTGCCACGAAATCCATGATACTGGCGACGAGTACTTACATGAATTAGTCTCAGTCCAGAAAGAGTGTTGCTGCGGCGCAGCAGAAGACGACATCCATGAGATTATTGTTTCTGCCCCTGACAATGTCGATGGCAAAAAGGACGTGGTAGAAGAGCCTGCGAACGATACCAAGGCGAGTAACGAGGGCAAGAAAAAGAAGAAGAAGAAGAAGGGCAAAGGGAAGGCAAGCCAGCTGCAGAATGACACCGAAAAGGCTCCTGTCAATGAAAAGAGCACAAACGACAAGATCGAAGAAGGTCAAAATACATCCGGCGATGTCAAGACCAACGGGAACATACCCCAGCAGGACTTGAATAAAAAAGGTGAGTCGAGCGAAAACGTGTTCTGTTGAAGCAAGTCATCGCTAATAGTTAGTCGACATCACTGTAGTGGCGTGTCCAACTGGCCCTGAGAACTCTTCCAAGGAACCGTTGAACGCGGACAAGGGTGCCATAGTCGAGAAAATTTGCGCTCCACGGCAGATGGAAGCTGAAAGCAGTCAAGGAGAAGACCGGGACCATTGCGAGGAGACAATCTTCGAGAAACAGGGTATCATGTTTGGCCATCTTTCGGAGCCGTCGATGAAAACAGCAACCAATCCTGAGCAGCAGAATCCAACACTCCCGATGACTGGTTATATTGAAAATAGTGCCCCCTATGTTCAGGCACCGCTGGTTGTTGCATCCGCAGATAATCGGTATCAATATTCGGCGCCTCATGCACCACAGCAGTTTCATCAACCAGCCTACCCCACGTATATTCCTCCGTTCCAATTCCACGACGGGCCCATGATCCAATGCACCAATCCAACGCATGATGCAAATCATCCTCCGTATCATGCCATGCCGTATCCGGCATGTGACGTCCCTTGTTATGGCGGCTGGACAGAGCAGCGACCAGAACACGAGATGGGTCCCTACCCCAGAGAAATGAACTGGGTCCCAAACTCAGGTCCGACCATCAACGAGACAATCCACGAGCAGCAAGGGGTTAGTCACACACAAATCATACGCGGTCCCCACAGACCAGATCTTGGTCTCTTTGGATTACTTAACTTTGAACCACAAAAGACGATCACAGGCGTGACAGTTGCATTTTCCGATGATGAGCAACCACCTGCTGGTAGTCAAGACAAGCGAGAAGTCGAGCCGGTGGCGGACTATCTCCTGCGGATGCTTAGGTCTGGGTGGTGCTCTGATTTCCGATTGAATTTCCATTCCTGCGAAGATGGATATCCTCGCCTTGTATTTTGCCTGCATAGCATACTGGCATGGAGAAACTTGCACTTACGCGCCCTGATTAAACGTCTCGAAAAGGAGAAACTCCCAAAGGTCATGAACGTTGTTGCTGGAGAGTATTTTTCGAACCCGAGGGCGTTCGATCATGCCGTACAGACTCTTTATGGAATGGAACTCGCAAGCGAAGGACAGCTGACTAGCCCAGACTTCCTCATTGGAAAATGGGGTTGCGAGGTTGTTGGGCCGACCGCGAAAATGGACTTTGCAATATCGTACCTCAGTGCTGGGGCCTTTCTAGGACACAAGGCAATCGTTCACCGCGCAATTCATCTCATAACCCAGGTACTCAACTGGACCACCGTGGAAAGCCTCATTCACTTTGGACTTTGCAGCACCAAGTACTCAATCATCTGCACCGACGAAATTGCGCAGGATATTTTCGATACTGACAGTTCCGACGGCGATACCATCATTGTGGGAGGGGATCCAGCTAACGCACGTATTCAGATTCCAAAACCAGACAATTCTGCATCAGACTTGACGTTCAATTATGACCTCGTCAACTCTTGGGCGCCGAAACTCCTTCAAGTTGCTCTCAAATATGTTGCTGTTGATCTTCCGGTGGAGTTCAAGTTCGACCCAAGTGCACGGCCGGCAATGATTCCAGACAGACTGAAGTGGCCCCAGGACGAAAGTCTTCGCGCGGCGAATAACGATGCGAACAAGGGAAACATTGAGATCAAAAGCCGGGTGGCGTCAGCCCTGTTTGCCGCGCTTCCTTACAGATCGCTCCGGAAATTGTTCAAGTATATGGCCAAGGCCGGAACCCTGGATCCGAACCTCGTGCAGCAGGTGGTCACCGAGCGAGAATACCGTCGCAAGAGCACATTGGAAAAGCTTGATCTGAGCAACATTGAGGATCGCAATTTGTTTCTCAAGAGTGAAATTCCGTTGGCCTGGGAAGAGTCGATCAAGGGCGAGGGACAGGGTGTGACTGTGACGCGCAAGTGGGTGGGCAGCGACAGCGTTCCTCCAGTTCAAAATGGCCCTGTTTATCGAGTCTCCAACGAGTAGATATTTCGCTTTCCAGATGTTTTGAGCCGACCGGTTTCAAGTTCCCTTTCTTCTTCGATATCCGTCCAACCACGAAACGAGAGAAACAAAAAAACACAAAAAAAAGAGGACGAGAAGCTTCAATCGAAAGTGTTGACTGTCTTATTTTATGTTTCCTTGCAATTGTCAAAGCCCTTGGGTTGTTGTCCTTTTCTATCAGATTCGCAGAACCCCTTGCACTGCTGGATTCCCCTTTTGTCAAGTCTCAATTGAATCTAGGCTATCGTCAGTACTTTGGGAGGCGGGCGAGAGATGGTTAGGAACTGACATTGTAATTCCCCATTCCTTATGCTAGTTTAATGATACCAATTCACTGTCAACAATATGAAATAGCATCGCGACATGTCTCCTCACGGATCTGATGATGCATTCGATGTGGAACGCGGACACCCCCCAGAACCCAGACGCCCACCCAAATTTCGCAAATGTGGAAGATTTTTGAGCGGTTCTGGGGGGTGTCCGCGTTGGATGTAAACTTCACGATGCAGTTGATGCACGATGTCTTCAACAAAATGACATGTGTGCACGATGTTTACTGATTATCTAAGCACCGCGTGAAGTTCCGTGACGTCCCGTATTGAAACGTGCAATCCGGTACGACGTTGCTGGCTTGTATCGCCGGCCGGACGCACTTCAGCCGCATGGTCCGTATCAGGCTTAGTGCGAGTGGCGAGATGACGCGTGTCAGAGCATCAATTTACGTTGGCTGAAAGGATGAGATGGTCAGAGTGCAGTGCTGCCTGGCATATCTCCGCACTGCGGGGTGTGGATTATCTGGTAGACTGATACGAGGTTAAAATCGGATTTACACGTCGATTGGAGGGATGTTATCAGTCATGGTGAGCGTGGGGACCAGGGATATTGATGGAACATGGATTCTGCGAGGCTGAGGGTTGTGATGACTCTTCATTGCCTGGCTCTGATGCCTTGAACGGTCCTGTGCAGTTCTTTACATATATAGTATGTCCTCTGGTTCTTTCGCTAGGTTGGATGAGAGGTCGATGCTGACATACATTCTCTAGGTTAATTGAACTGAATACACAAATCTATCTGCCTGATTAACGAAATATAGCAAGTCTTCTTCACATTCCAATCATGACTCAAGACGACGCCAAAGACAGCCTCCCAACCCTCCGCCCCTTCACCGGCGGCTGCCACTGCGGCGCCATCCGCTACCGCGTCCTCCTCGACCCTTCCAACCTCTCCGGCACCCGCTGCAACTGCAGCATCTGCCTCAAGAAGGGAAACCTCATCTTCCAACTGCCCTCTGACTCCGCTTTCACACTGCTAAAACCGGACTCCTACGACTCTCCGGAGATAGGCGACTATACGTATGGTACGAAGCGCGCTCATCATTACTTCTGCAAGACGTGTGGGGTGTCGGTGTTTATGAGGGGTGTGTATGTGTATGAGGGTCAAGAGGTGGCGTTTCGGTCGGTGAATGGGTTGACGGTTGATCAGGGGTGTGGAGAGGAAGGGGAGGAGGATGAGGGGAGGCTGGATTTGAGTAAGGTGAAGGTTGGGTATTGGAATGGGAGGGTTGATGATTGGAAGAGTGGGTTGAGTGATGTGCCGTATCCCGGTGGGTGTGTGTAGGGGATAAAGGACACATGGTGGTGATAATGGGCAAATTGAAGGCATTGTACAATGTTGTTGGTCTTGGTTGACCTCTATGGACCTCCACTGATGTCGAAAGTTCAATTGAGTTGATGTGTTGCTCTCAGGTATATTTCAGGAGAGAAGTGGCTCGAGGATGCACCGACCAAACCCTTGAAAACTCATCTTCTCAAGAACCTCAAGATCGAATTTTTTAGTTACATATCAACCACCATGAGATTGCCTCAGAAACTGAATGGGGTCGTGTTTTCGTTGGTGAGATTTCGCAATGCTTAACGCTGACGTCGATATTTCTTAGATTCCCGCCGACCCCGCCCCCGCCCTCGAGTTCGTCCTCCGCCGAACACCCTCTGCTCAACGTCGAGAGGAGACAGCTGACTACGTGAGTTGAAGCCATGTCTACACAAAACGAAACAATCAGCATGGGTAAACCCAGCTCCCCTCTCTCCGCGGCCCTCCCGCCACTCATCATGGGCACCGCAACCTTCAACTCCCAATACAACCCAGACCCCTACGCGCTCCCCACCACCGCGCTCGTCCACCGCGCCCTATCCAGCGGGATCCGCGCCTTCGACACCTCCCCCTACTACGGCCCCGCCGAGCAGCTTCTTGGCCGCGCCCTCTCCACCCCGCTCGTCCGCTCCACTCATCCCCGCCACACTTACCACCTCCTTACTAAAGTTGGCCGCATTGCTTCTTCTTCGTTTGACTACTCGCCCTCTTGGATCAGGCGCAGTATCGCACGCAGTCTTGCGCGCTTGGATACGTCTTACCTGGATGTGGTATACTGTCATGACGTCGAATTTGTGTCTGCAGACGACGTCATCGCTGCGGTGCAGGAGTTGCGGCTCATTCGTGACACAGAGGGCACAATCAAATACGTCGGTATTTCAGGCTATCCTGTAGCCGTCTTAAGTGAATTAGCGGAGCGTATTCTACGCGAGACAGGTGAACCGGTGGACGCAGTTCAGTCATACGCGAATTATACGGTGCAGAATACGCGCTTGGCGAGTGTAGCGCTACCACGACTGCGAGCAGCGGAGGTGGATGTGGTGTTAAATGCGTCGCCGTTGGGGATGGGGTTACTGCGTCGAAGTGGTGTGCCGATAGGTGGAATGGGTGACTTTCATCCTGCGCCGGAAGGATTGCGGAAGGCCGTAGCGGAGGCGAGTCAGTGGGTGGAGGAGCAGGGGCGTGGGGAGAGGATTGAGGAGATTGCGATACGCTATGCTCTGGAGGCTTGGTTGAGAGAGGGGGCGGCGGTGGGGCGATCCGGGGAGCCGTTGCCGTCGTCAGATATCACGGATTCTACGACGAGGGCTACAACGGGACGCAAATTGGGCGTAAGTGTGATGGGCGTCAGCACCATGGAGGAACTTGACGAGACACTACGCGTCTGGCGCAACATCGTCGACGGACTGGAGGACGTAGTGGACATTGAAGACGCGGAGGCAGCGCTGAATGAGCACGGACACTCCATGACTCTGAAGCCCTCCGCCTCCACGCAAAACGACGGGAAACCTGTTGTCCTGAGCGCAGGTGACAACCTCTCTGCACATGAATTATCGCATGTTCGTCGACAGCAGATTGTCTCCCGAGTCAATTCGATACGGAAGATCCTAGGGCCCGATTGGGTGGATTACGCGTGGGACAGCCCGGAGAAAGGGTTCGTCAACCAACCTCCACCCCAAGGATATGATAAGGATGCTTAAGATGCATCTTCTATGTTGGAAAATACGTTCAAAGCCCGTAGATTACCATGTGCGGGATTCAAAAAGAGCGAGATATAGAATAGTTAACATCTTTATGATACCTCGCCTTTCGAGCATATCCGGGAGTACTATCCATAACAGACGTTAGTATGTGACCCCTTAACACAATCTCTCACGATCATAGATGAGCAAATCTGTGAACAACCACCTCCTTATTCCGCTCCTCTCCACAGACCTGCATCAAGCAAATCATATGGTGAGAAGGAAAAGAAATGGCCGAAATCTGAAAACAGATCCGGCGAGAGCGCAAGAGTGATTTTCTAAACACCAACAACCCAAATGAAGCACTGCAAGCAATGACCCCAATTATTTCGGTTAGGCGATAGAAAATCACCGGTCGATCTAGGTACTGTAGTGCCGCACAGTTATTTCCGTAATCCGTGGATGAAATGTCGTTAATCTAATCTCTCGGCGTTGTCTTGTGAGCATCGTTGAGCGGAACGTCCCTAGTCTTTCCTATGCTCTGCGGTTAAGTGATCACAGCAGTATTATGCCAGTTAACAGCAAAATGGTACAAACCTTTCCCGGGGCGCCATCGCAAATAAATTGCCGGCGCGAATCGTGAAGCGAATGAATCCTATGGGAACTGAAGGGAACAAAAACAGAAAAAGTAAAAGAAATCGAAAGACGCAAGGCGTATGTCAAATAAGTAGTCGGTAGCAGTATTCATTACACATACGGGGTAAAACGGGCCACAAGCATCGGAATGCGAACCTAATTTGTAAAAGTGGTTTAATAAAAGAAAGGCCTTAGTAGAATCACCGCCCTCTATCCTCCGGTATCCGATATTTTGGGTATCAAATGCATAATAAGGAGTATGAACGAGAATCTTAACGTCAATAACGCGGCGATCTTGGTGAAAGCGGGGGAATGGAATAGCGGCTGATAATTCGGTCCCAAAAAACTGCAGAGATTGTGGCTAAATCGCATGACTGCGGGACAGTTGTTGAAATGATCTCGGACAACTTGCACCGAGTAGCAAGTCAACCGCCTTGGCCTTTTTCAAGTGCCTTCTCCCTTGCATAGAGATCGCGGACCATTTCCGCTTCGTTCAGGTACCCTCCAAGCTTCACAGCCTGTTCGTGAGTGAGAGTGACCGGAATGTTCGTCAAATCAGGCCGAAGTAATTTTAGTCGTGCAGCACGATCCATATTCTTCTGGCGTTTCTTACCGGCCTTGCTTCCAGGTGCCGCATCTCCGGATGATTCTGGCTTCTGTGAATTCTGGGCAGACGGTGCGGGCGGGGGCGGTGATCCAGGAGGGGGTGGAGGTGGAGGCGAACTCGACTCAGCTGCTGGAGGCTGTGGTAGGGGCGCAGTGTTATGATACTGGACATATCTTGGGTGGGTTGCATAGAGTTCAAAAAGGTGCGCGCGCTGAGCGTGATACGAGTCGTAATTTCCACCAATGATCGAAGCAAGGAGGCTCATGCGTTGGGGTGGATAAAACGCTGCCAATGCTATCTTTTTTCTTAAAATGTCATAAGCATCCGCAAATGCTTTGAAAACTTTCCTGATTTCCTTTGTGCCTCCCGAAATATCATTATCAGGATTATTGGGATCAATTATCGAAAGTCGATCTCGATCTCGATTATTAGCCTGGTAGATATTTCTCGAATGCTGCATTAAGAAGAGTTAGTAATAATAACGGCCGTATCGTTGCGAAGGTGAATACCTTGTGAAAGTAGCCAGGTGGGTTGAACTCTATTCCGACTGTTGAGAAATCAAATTTGTTTCCATAGAAGTCAAAAAAGTCCATAAGGACTCCTCCAAGATTTGGTTCAGACGTCCCATGAGGCAGGTGTTGGAGCAGACTTGTTACCAGGCATATGATGGAGAACCCGCCTAGACCACCAGTGGGAACCTCATTCAATCCCCTGAAAAGCAAGAATTGCTTAATCACAGAGACAATAAGCGGCATGGCAGGAAACTGGTTTCTCCATTGCTGGAAAGTCCTAACCGCTGCCAGTCCGCTGCTATTGTCAAATGACAAGTCAACCTTTAGTCCTGTCAGGCGATCTACAAATTTAATGATTGGGACTCGAGCATGAGGAATGGTCTCGATGGAGCCCGGAACAGCAATTTGGACATCTCTCAGGTACGCTGCGAGTGCGTAAATATCCCTCGGTTTCTGGCACAAAAACTTCCTACCTTGGCGGATAAAGGATCTTGAAAGTAATACAAGATCGACATCCGCGACTGGAAGGTAAAGACCAGATGCATATGAGCCAAAGGCATGTAGCTGTGACCCAGGGAACCGGTTCTGCATATGTGTTTCAAGACGTGTGATGAGGTCAGTCCTGATCACGTCCTCGAAAGGTCTTGGTTTGACCCAATGGTAAAAGCTGATAATCTCGTTGTGAAGCCTACATGGACCGTCAGATACCTCACTTAGCTCTCGAAATCGGAGGAACTCACATTGTTCCCAGATGGAAGGTAAAGGGACCATGGCGATCAAGCCATGGACTCGTGTCTTGACCGGGTCGAGCACGCCATGCGTGAAGGACAGATCCATCCATGTTAAAATGCGAACTGTATGGGATAAATTTATCTGCAGGCGCTATTATCTCATCGTCACGAGTGCGCTTTCGATTGCCAAGTGCAGGATCCCCATGTTGATAAACACGAGGTCCGCGAGGTGCATTTTCTGGAGGCTGATCCATCATCATGAGGTCTTCCGCACCCAAAGAAATGAAGTCATCATTTGACACAATGGCATTGTGTCCATCTGACTTTTCTTGAGCAGCAGCGATCCTGGCCTTGCGTATCAACTTCACGAAGTCCTTTTTCTTGCCCTGGCTTTCATCGACTGGGGGAAGGACGGTGTAGGGATCAGGATTAGACCACTTTGGTGTAGACATCGCGTTGGTATCCTCGGTATGCTGTCTCTTCTTAGGTGGCGGGCCGTCCTCTGCGGACGAAACATCCATGTCCTCTTCGCCGCTATCGCTCACGTCGTCAAGGCTCATGAACTTGGGGTCCTTCTTCTTATCGCTATCTTCATTTGTGCCAATGAAATCCGGGGTGGACTCTCTCTGAGCCATCAACAAAGGGCGTTCATATGTTCGAATTTGACGAGAGCGAAAAGTGAATTCATGGCGCGGCCGGGACCTTGGACTGTCCTTGTTGCCGCGAAACTCGAAGGCGGATGGCATCTTTTCTGTGGTGTGTGTTAAACTGGGGTCGAGCAGTGTTAGTAGAGCCTATGACTGGCACTGGCCCAGGCAGACACCAAGTGACACAGAGTGATACTGAATGACACAGTTGGTCAACCAAAGGCTACCTATTTGATGGCGTTGACCGACAGAAAGGCGTTGCTATGTCGCAGAGGGGGAAGTTGCCGACGTTGTCAAGACTCGAGATTTCGCGCACCGTCCAAAGGAGTTTAGCGCGGGATGTCAGCAACCCAAGTGGGCGGTGAATATCGGAACTACCTCCATTTGGAAAGTCCGGCGAGACAGCCAGTTTTTGGAAACAAAACCGAGCACTTCATGTCATCGTCGTGGAATTAGCCCGATGACATTAACAGAGTACTGCGTATGCATGATCCTTCGTATATTCCTTGATGAATACGACACTATCAGTCTCGATAAATCTTTCTTTTAGTACTCCGCATATTTCTTTCCGCAGGGCTTAAGATAGCTCACGCTCAACCCCCCAAATGCGCGTCTGCAAGTGCAAACGTTGACTCCTTGCATACAATATGCATCCGGAAGAAAACGGTTGGAGAGGCAATGACTCCTGCTCCTATGGTTTTGAATCTGCTTGACGAGAAATGCCATTCAATTCGCGGTTCATTTACCCCGGTTCTTTTCTCGAATTTTCTGAAGCTACTCTTCCCATGCGCCTACATACAGTACGTGTGTATGCTCAAGCCTCGAGGATATCTCTTCCTTTCATCTGATGAATGCCTGTATGTATATTAGCTACATACATGGAAAGGTACTTTGAGCAATCAGTTACATGATTGCATTGTTTGCCGGAGCCGTTCAACTGATGGAAACATTTACACGCTCATTGTCGCAGTTCGATTCGAAAGCGAGTCCACGGGAATGTACACGAGTATGTGCATACGTTTAGCGATGAAACTGGCATATGAGGCAAGGTGCCGGCTCCTGGTCAACATTACGGCCGATTGGGGAAGGCAAGGATCCTTTGCCTGAGGCCTCGTCCTGGCCCTGCATCATACGGCGTTTGCTCAGCTTCATCCAATGCCGAATGCAAGAAGGAGCCAGTAGCTCTCGTCCGAAAGGCAGTCGTCTCTCATCAACAAGATATCAAAGAGTTTAGCAATCTGAAACATATCTCAAGGCAGCACAATGCCTGTGTACATCGAGTGTCGTTGAACTCCGCCCCAGTCATGCATTGGCGCATCTCAGAGGATAAGGGTCACGTCCTACGGATTCCCGCATACAACGGATCGTTCATATACAAGGAGTTTCTCTTGGCTTTTTTGGTGGCCGACCAACGGTCTTGCCTTGCCATTGGGGAAGCATGCTACAAAACAACATATTGCGGATAATCCATCCTGTCCTCGCTTCGACGACATGCCGAGTGATCCGGGGAAACAAACATTGCAGTCACCGGTCACGATCGACCTGCATATGAGCGTCTATATCGGCGATAACACGAGATGTATTCCCGGTTCTATTTCAATAACGAAGACTGAATTGAAAGATAGATGCATGGCCCGGACAAGCATGCTAAGGGATCTGTGCGCGGAAAATGGGAAAGGATGAAGAGTGATGCTTTCTCGTTATATCGGCAACTAGGAGCTCAAGAGTATCAAGAAATGATTTGCGCAGAGGCCGTAAATAATCTATGAAGTTGCACAATGGCAATTGTCGACCATATACTGGTCCCAATATTCGTGGTTGTTGCCTTTGTGAAAACATACAGGGTCATATCATTCGAAGTTGGGGTATTCATGGACAACCGATTTCCTATCTCCTTGTTCGATTATCTCGCCTTTTTTAGCCACTCACGAACATGCTATTTCATCGAGTGAGATCCGGTAAAAGGTACCAGATCGTGGCTTCAATATTGACAGGAAATACGAACAGTTTACGGGTCATGCATACGCATCACGCTGTCCCTGCAGCCAGTTTCCAGACACACTGGAAGTCGGAAACATATTCTGCAATACTAACCTCTTCAGAGCGGTAAAAGATGTCTTCAACGCTGAGAGAGGCTGCTTTCTTCCTGTTGTGACGTAAACATCTGTGGCGTTTGAATCCAAATGTGGTTGAAGTCAAGGTATGTCTCTAAGAGTTGCACGACTGGACAGGGAGCTATACAGAGACCATCAACCATAGATCGACTCGAATGCTGGACAAGTTTTGAAGTGCAGTGGAAAGAGAATACGATGTATGCCCACCCCTGCCATTGGATGCTCTGCATTATGCGGCAATATTGCGTTGCTTGATACCAACCATTACCATGCTCTTCTTGTAGCAAAGCGGTCCAAGTGGCGAACGGCGCTCATTCGACCGGGTTCTGCAGGCTCTGGATTATCAGCCAGCAGTTCAGGTTCACCATGTTTCTCTATTTGCATCCCCCAGTGATGGATGAGGAGCAGTGCGACCCCCGGCCTCATCCCAGCGAAGTTTGCTACCATTGGTAGAAATGCGTGTTCAGTTTGCTGGTTCTGACCTCTAGCGTGAAACCCAAGCCCTCAGAGATGGAGAAGGTTTTGTGCACGCCGTGGATGGAGCGAAGAGGGGATGCTTTTCCAGTCCCGATCTTCTTGCTCTTGGAGTCCGGCGTGCAGAGTTGGAAGAAGTAAACATACCCCTGTAGCCTCAACTATATAAGAGAGGGCTGACATCCGCCTCTTCTCTCAATTGCTACAACATCGTCTTCGCCATCAATTCCATCAACGAAATCCAAAACTTTCCAAAACTCAAACACACCGTTTCCAACGCTCTCTCCCAAACCCCCACTACACAGCAATCATGAGTATGCTCCACCCCTCCATGCACTCGACAAAGAGATCGACTCTGCGTTGTCTGATTCCTTGCATATGACTGTTGTCCACGTCATGTGGACTGCAGACTCTGCACAGCATCATATCATCTGAACGCGAACTGACCCGAGCCTTTTTTTCTGTACAATAGGTGGATGTGGATGCACCTGCGGCTCCTCTTGCTCCTGCCCATCCGGCCAATGCAACTGCGTAAGTTGAATTCGATGCTTCGAAACCATATACAAAACAGCCGACGAGATTTGAGCTAATAATCTGATTGCAGAAATAAACCATGTTCCCGGAACAGCCGTCGGATGCATATCCCTCTGACCGATGTCGAATCTTCGTCGACGCGGATCCACACGTCGAAAGTCCGAGGTCTTCCTGTTTGTCTCTTGTTGCGATCCCGTCTCGATTGGTTCGCAGATTGATGGGTGCTGAGATCAAGCTTATCACGACAGGCGGTGGGCGGAAGGGCTGGGATCGGTTTGGACAGATGGTGACCATGTAGTTTTATCATGACAGGCAATGACAGTTGAATTCTTCTCAAACATTTATCCGCTATTTCTCTGGATTGCCTGATTTTTCTCTGCGTAATCGTAATGGGTGTAATTCTTGGTCGAGATGCCCGTGCATATTGTGATGGACCCCCCTCCAGCATGGTTTATGGTCTTTCATCATTGAACCGGTGAGGCCCAATATTGCGACGTTGGATGTGTCTGGAAGCCTGATATCTCAAGACTTCGTTGTGGTCCATCCCTCAATGAGTCAGCTACCATCAGTGTGCCTTCCCTGCATGCGCGTATCTCGCGTGCCTTCCACTCTGAGTCGATGCCTGCCATCCATCGTGCCTGCCTGAGGCAGCATCCCGCCCTTTCTTCATTCGGACAATTAAGGTGGGGGAAGATTCACGTGACGGGCCCGCAATCAGCCCGGGATTCGGCTTGGCGCGGGGCTAGCCGGAGTGGGATGGGCCAACCGCAGTCCACTCCATCCCTTCTTCATCCTCCTGCCATCACCATCATCAGATACAGACTCATCCTAACTTGCTGCTTGTTTGCATGTATGGATGCTCCGCGCAAGGGATCGTGAAGACGGACATAGAAAAACAAAATACACAGTCCTCACCTGCTCACTTCTCCACAAACTAACACGCCACCGACAGCTGACATCTGACCCAGGACTCCGAGGCTAGGTCTCAGCACAGAAAAGCGCCTTGTTCTCCTTGTAGCTGGGATGTACCTTTCCATCCCTACCTCTATCCCGGCTTCAACCCCGAAAAGCAAAGGGAGGGAATTCTAACATCGATTCCCGTCCACTCTGGCCTGCTCGCTTGTGTGACTTGAGACAACAATGCTTTTTGGTTCGAGGAGCTTACGGGAGGACATCTCCCTTGTTTACCCGCTCAACGGGGGCTCCACGTCACCAAGCTTGCATGTCGGCAAAATTGTCGCAAACAACAACAATTCTGTTTGGAATAACGGGGCTCAGACCCGGAATGAACACAGGCAGCTTGGAGTGGAGCTGGACGTTATCCCAGCTGCCTGTTTGTTTGTTGCTTCGAGCTGCCGGATCTAGTTACCTGGACAGACAGGAATAGAGGGAGGCCTTTTCGCCAGAGCACCCTGACTGAAGCTGTGTGTCTCGGGCGGGCGGCTGTCAGATTCACCGGCCGGCGTCATCGTTAAGCTATGACCGCTGCTTCTTTGCATCAGATAGGTCTCACAAACATATCTGTGCCGGACTATCTGAACGAGCGTCCTTTGCTACCGGTGCTAAGCTTCCGATGCTTTCCAAGCATGCGGGATATTCATGCGTTTTCTTGGTCGAACTCCCATCTTCGGGATGGGAAGATGCTGCACAGTATCCCGACATTACCCCACAAGACCCTTTCTCAGTGAGCTTAGAGATGTTCTTTTTCTGTTCCATTGGATTAGACTGGCTGAGCGAGGCTAGCTTATCTGGCAGTTGCAGCCTTTGATGCAAGGCTGACATTGGAGGGCTTCTTCCCCACACTTCGCTATCCCATGCGTCGCCTATGGCTGGTCGTTTCGGACCACATGGGCGGCATGGCTAGCTTGGACCTCCGATCTATCCCTGCATGTTCATCCCGCCAGATCCCATTATCACGACCGGCCAGAACAGCAGAGTCAGTTCAGCATACAGATAGACGTCATCTGTTGGGAGAGGAGAGGCAAGGAAATCACTGAGTTGCCTGGACCAGAAAAGACATAAAAGGGCCCTCAATCCCCCGTCAACACTCACTTTTTTTCTTCCCTCCTCATCCTCAAGCATCCGAATTCCCAAGTCAATCTACTACCAACAAAACTCTTAACTTTTTCAACGTTTTTAACGTCCAACCCAATCAACAACAATGGCTCCTTGCAACTGCAACTGCTGCCCCGGCGCCTGCAACAACTGCTCCTGCAGCAACTGCAGCGTGAGTATCTTTTTGAGTGCGCCTGCCCTTGAGAACATCCAGCTAACCATAATACCACAGCACTAAATGACTCGCGGCCTTTGATGAGCTGATTTCGTTCGTCCGTCTCCTATAATCGACAATGCAACGCTTCATTCATTCTCCGCAACATCGAATCGAACACTCTTTCTCTCCCTGACAGCCAATTTCGACTGCGAGACAATATCAGCCAGTCCTCAGGGATTCGAACACCTTTCAACGAACGACTCGATTTTGATAGACAATCTTTTTTCCGGAGACATCCAGTGGAGATGGCCTTTTGACAATCACGGACTTTCTTTGGCTCTGATGCGATCTTCCTTGTGAACCTTTCTGAGTTTGGTCTCAGTTTTGTGGATGTATATCTTGACATGGTGGTCAGGTGGAGGAGATTCTCTCATTTGTTGATAGCTATACCAATATAATCTTTGCATGGCCAGCAAAACAACTGTTCCTCCTCTCCAGTTAATAGTAGAGCTTCGAAAGCACATTGGTCATCTTCACTCGGAAGTTCAGGGGCTGCAGAACTTTCCGATGAGCTTGAAGCTTGATTGTATCAAGCTTTACTGGTCCTTGGGTGGGACTGGTTAATTCCCGGAAGTAGAATTATGCCATGTCTGTGTAATCTTTATTTAAAACCATGAGTTCCCAACGCGATTGTTCCAAACTTTTAGTTGCGCACTACATTTCCAGGTTCATCGTACAATCTCCAAAGAATGCGTTCTGCTATAAGCTCGTCCTCATACGAAGGAAGCTTAGCTTTGATGCTCTCGACCCATTCTGGCACTTTAAACGACGAGTAGAATGCCTTGGTGAACTCCCAGTATTCTGGGTACCAGCCTGCGAGTGCCCAGTCCACTATTGCCACAATTCTGCCATTGCGTATGATAATATTTCGCGGTGCTAGATCTGCATGGGTGAAGAACGTCCGGTACTTGTTGCTATGGCAGGCTGCAACTTCTTCTCCAAAGACCTTTGCTGTGTTTTCCAATGAGACGCCGCCGCGTAAAATGGCGTGGAAATCGGAATGTGATTTAAATGGGCCGACTAGGTGACTACCGATACGATAATCAAGAATAGCACCGCCTTGCGCAGATGCAACTGTTTCTTCTTTGGGGGGACGGAGAGCTCGGAGCTGAGCTAAAATAGCTGCCATGTCATCGACAATGGCCTCTTTTTCCTGTGGCTTTAGGCGATTGCGCATCCACAGAGTTTCAAGGTCTGTGCCTTGAACAAAATCCATCATGATATAGATGCCTCCCGGTCCGTTGTAGGTACATCGGACTCGGGGAACTGGGATAGTGGTGTGTTTTGAGATGTAGAGAAGAGCTTCAAGTTCTGGAGGGTCGCATGGCCCCTTGATAACACGTCTCCGGCTGATTTTTACAACGGTTGGACCCAGGGGGCCGAAGATTGACCGGGCTATTCGGAAGTGTGCGTGGAGAATGATGGCCTTCAAGTCTGATACTCATTGTTAACTAAAGGACTGGTCTCTTCGGATGATAGAATCTTGATGGAGCGAACCTCGTAGTGATACCATCATCCCCACCTTGGGAAATAGATTTAGGAGAGCCAATACGGAGCAGATGAGATAGAAACGTATCACGGGGTCACATTTCCAACATCTGATAGAAGCGTGTTAGGAGGTATCGATTAAAGGAGGTAACGTGCAGATGACCGTGGCTTGGCCTAAGTCAGTCATTTCAGCCACAGAGCCACAAAAGCCTGTGAGCCACATCGTAGGTACATACAGTCCGAAGATTACCCCGGGAATATCGGCTGAAGCAAAATCGCGATTGGCCGGGTTGGAGGAGGATATTGCTGGATATCATAATAAGGCGGTTCTATTGATTGGCATGGGGAGAGCACGGAGGCCAGAGGATGTGATATTTCTCCACAAACGAGTGGCGAGCATCCCCGAGGATGGACTAGAGAACGAGCATTACTATACTCCGTAGCAGTGCTTAAAATCATATGCGATCTAGAAACTTGTTGGGATAAGGGATGACTCTTGCTGATTGGTATTGGACTGCTTCGTAGGTGTGGCCCTGGTTCTGATTTGGCATCATGGCTCCATCATGGTGATCACAAGATGTAAACCTCCGACAGTTCAACTGCTAACGGGATAATAATGGAAATAACCATTGGCAACAAGCTCTGTATCGCTGGCAAGTGAGTCTATAGAAACCAAAACGATAGGCTAATAGAACAAGGGAAGCACCAATGCTAAAGGGGTAATAACAAAACTTCAGCAAGTCAGACATTCAGCTGCCAGATATCTGACATCTGGAGGACGAACTATCCCGCCCACCACAGCGGGATCACAGCTCATCTTTTCCGGTAGTCGCCTTCTTCCCTTTGCTGGCCAGCGGTTCGCAGACAGCCGACGTCGTGACATACATAGAATACACACACTTCTCATCCTCGGTTACCTTCAGGATCTCATCCTTCTCTCCACAATCCAGAATGACTTTGGTCGATCTAGCCGGTCCATTCCAGCACGACTGACCATTAGTATATTCAAGAGCAACTTTCTCCCGGGACACAATCTGTCCAGAGGAGTCCGCTTCGTCCACAGTCACAGAGCTGATTTTTTCGAAGTTGCCCATGTTCGTGTCGCCGCGGCCCTTTTTGGATTTTTGAGTCGTCATGTCCATCCAGCACAGTTCATACGTATACTCTCCAGAGTCCTTGGAGATGCAGGTGCCCTTGAGCGCACGGAAAACGGAATCTCTGCCAAAGTCCTTTTCGAGGTCGGTTTGGTGCTCTCGCAGAGAAATTCGCACCTGCTCGAGCGAGTTTTCTGCACTATCAAGACGGTCTCGAGCATCCCGGACTGCCGGAGACTCACCGGAGTCCGTTTCTGGTTCAGCGACGATGCCGTTGATAACGAGGAAGTTTCTCAGATCAAGTAATCTGTCTTCAACGTAGTTGACCAACGAAGGTGGGAGGAACGCCGCCAATTTGTAGACTACGATCGGTTAGAACTGGTTTATCCCAGGATCTCCATCGGAAGCAAACGTACCAAGGGACAACTCAGTCTCTGTCTCCTCATTCTCCCAATGTTCCCAGTTGATCCCAGATTCAGGGCCATCAGGCTTGGTTAACTCGTCGAGGTCCAGGTGAGGACCTTTGTTCTCCTCGTGGCCTTTCGCAACATACTCCTCCCAACCTCTGACGGCGCGTTTGACACCTTCATCGTTGAAGTTGGGGTTATATTCCTCCTTGAACTTGGACAAAAGACCTTCTAGCTCAGTCAAACGGGTCTGGAGCTGGTCCCTTTCGTTGCGCACATCTATCAAAGAGGTCCGCAACTCTTCCACCCGGTCCTTTGCGAGTCCCGCAAGAATATTGACTCTGCCTTCTTTCTTCCCCTTCACCACCTTGCCCCTTTCTCGTACACGCACTTCATCAAGTTCCTTCTGCAGATCTTTGACCTTTAGCTCCGAAGCCTTGATTTCCGTCTCTAGCCCACTGATTCGATTTTCGACCTGTTTCTTCATTTTTGATGCCGTCTCCACAAGCTCTCTCCGCTTCTTCATCGCAGCATTCAGCGACTTTTGCCGGACCTCCTCCTCCTTTCTCCATTCCTTTCCAATCTCTTTACATTTGTTCTCACACTTCAGCCTTCCGGGATGTGCCCACTCATCGCTTCCATCGCAACATAGATCATAATCGCAGACGCCGTCGTTCACACGTTGAAATGGGACATAGGATGGTCTATGCCCCTTGTTGCTACAGTAAAACCCGGGAAGAGCTGGCGTTCGATTGGTGGTCTGGTCTCCAGGATCAGATATAAACGAAGGAGAGTGTTTGGATATAAATGAGCAGGCTGAGGTTCCCGGTTCGTCGCTGCCGTCGGGGCAATCACAGTAGTCGTCGTTCACCGCAGAGAATGGGATTTTGATAGAGGGATTGGATATGCAAGCGAAGGTCGTTGTGTCCTTGTAGAATTTAGCAACTGTTTGGGACCATTGCCCGGTTAGCGTTTGTAATTCGCAGCAATTGAGTGATAGATAGGCAGCTTTCATCACATACATTCTGGGCCAACACCCCGTGGGCGGGATGTTGCGCCTGCAGCTGCATAGCCTGTATAGCATGCTGCCAAGCTGAGGAGAAGGAATGCTTTGGTATTCTGTGTCATGACGACAGCATCGGACTCATTCCCACCGCCAGCATCGAGTAGACAGAACGAGAATGCGATCAATCGTTGTCGTCGTGGAATGAGGCCAGATGTCTGAGCTCAGGGTCCACTATCCCCATGCGGAATAGCGTCATCGCGAGCTTGCAGTGGCAACGAGCCGCAGCCCCCGACTTCAACATCGAAAAGCCTCATCATCAGATTACAGATAACCATTTTACACTTAAATAAGCATGGGTAACGACGGTGGAAGGTGTGTTGAGTCTGATCGCTTCCTTTGGACATGCAACTGACTATTTTTACAGTATTCCGACTCGACGGGAGCTCGTCAAAGAAGCCGCCAAAGCCCCCAGCGCATCGCAACTCAAGGAAGCGCAGCGCGAACAGCTCGAACATGCCTGGACAATATGTCCGCTATCGCATAAAGAACTCGCTCCTCCGATAGTTTCCGACTCGGTGGGAAATCTATATAACAAGGATACGATCCTACGGTTTCTCCTCCCGGGGGACGACTTTGAAGGAATGAGCTCGAAGGCGGACTGCGAAGAAATCTTGTGCGGAAGAGTTAAGAGCTTGCGTGACGTTGTTGAGGTCAAGTTTGAGGTGGACGAAAGTGCTACCGACGCCGAAGGAACGAAGAAAAGGCGGTTTATCTGCCCTGTTACCTCCAAGGAGCTTGGGCCTAGCGTGAAGGCTGTCTACCTTGTACCTTGCGGCCATGCCTTTTCAGAGGAAGCCGTTCGTGAGACAAAGTCGGATAAGTGCTTGCAGGTTGGTGGTTCTTTCTCGTACTCGTCTTTTGGTCAGGAGATTCTGACTGTTTTCCAGTGCAACGAACCTTGTCAATCTGAGAACATCATCAATATCCTTCCTACGAAAGAATCTGAAAAGGAGCGCCTCAAGACTCGCATGCAAAGGCTAACAGAACAAGGCCTTACGCACTCATTGAAGAAAGCTCCAGGATCGAAAAAAAGAAAGAAGAATGCAACTGATTCTGCCGCTGCTGAACCCACAGTCCCTGTGAACGGCGCGGCCGTAAAGCCGTCTTCTGCTCCAAACAGCGGGCCCGTCAGCAGAACTTCGACTCCGGTGGCACCCGCGATCAACGGAATAAAGAATGCTGCTACCGCAATGTTGACATCGCGCGTCCTGGAAGAACAGAATGATCGTCAGAAGCGGAGAAAACGAATGGCAGGAAATGAGACGCTTCAGAGTCTCTTCACATCCAGCACAAAAAATCAAGCAAAGGACGGCGATTTTATGACCCGTGGTTTCACCATGCCGACTGGGGCTCGAAGGTGATCGTGGCATATTAAAGCTCCTTGTGAACTCAGACTAGAGTCGAGTCCTAATTCGACTATCAACCCAAAGCCGAGCAGCATGACTACCCAATGGTCAAGCATACTTGTGTGCTTACGCGCATCCGAGAAGCTGTTAAGGACGGTTATCTCCTTTTCGGCCCGCACAAAAGATTACGGATAGAGACGGTGGCTACTCCTGTGATGATGCCCTTGATACACTCCCTAAAAGGATGCGGTCGTGTCTGTGAACCCTTCTGCTTCCGAATCTCTGCCCACAGTAATGATGAAGATATAACTTAACCCAGGGAGATCCCAATCTGGATGCATAGGCCAATGCTTTAGCAGACTAGACAAGGCTAAAGGAGTTCTGCATCCTGCACTGAGATCGCAATTCAATTGCATACATACATACATGCACACTTCTAATTGTCTCCAGTACCCCGCAGTGTGCACTTGAGGTGAAGATTACCCAAATGGGACATACCATCACGTGTATCGCTTGTGAACGTGACCTTAGCAGGAAACGCGCACAAAGTGAGCAAAGCTGCCCGTCACTCTCCATAGCTGTCCCTGTGAAGAGCACCAGAAAGATTCCCTTGCAGGAGAAAGATTCCATCATTTCTGTGAAGGAGTGCTAAGCCTATATCATTTGGACAGAGATTGAGACTCTCAAGTGTTCATTTTCCTCCTTTGACGCGCGTGATTCCACGGAGCAAGATAGGACCTTCGCTCGTCTTTGGCCTCAAAGCTATCTAAGAGCTTTGTTTTCCCATCATTCATCCTTCAACAAGACACTTACCGGACTCAAGGCCAAGGCCTATCTACACGGGATCCTACGGCCAATCTCCAAGGACAAACAATCACGAAACAATGTGCATCCTAAGCCATTCGCTGTACGAGAAGTGCCGATGCACCAAGTTTGACGAGTTCATTCCGTGCACTACAAACGATCAATCGGATACCAAGTGTGAGGGAGCTAAACGACAGGAAACGTTGAGACCAGGACGCTGCCCGGACTGCAAGGAGAGTCGGCCCAAGAGCCGCTTTCGAAGATCGTTGAATAAAATATTCCACTAAGAACAATCGGGTCCTTTTTTCGTCGAGGGAGGGAGTTTATATAGGACTTTTCGATGCGTTGTTACGCCGGAGCTTAATGGTCGGTGCATACGGAGTTCCGGTGTCGGGAATTTATAGATCATGGATCGCTTTACTTTGCTGGGTGCGTCGATCGACAACTATCAAAATAATACGGATACTCCAACTGGGGGGTTTATCGGAGTCTGGAGCCAAACAAACAGCGGGACCAAGTGGTGGCCGTTCGATGGAGCTAACGCACATGTTATTACGCCGGAGTTTTCAATAACGCAGGAGGATGTTTCCAGAAAGCCTTTCACCCAACGGATTTCGCCCTAAACCATAACTGGAACCCGAAGGTCATTGAAATCAGGCTCGTCTATCTGTGAATGCTTTAGATAGTGAACGATCTGTCGTGAATCTCTAGCATTTTCTTCTGTGAATGACTTGATACTCTTATACTTACTTTGCTAAAATGGTGGCTTCTTCACGTTATTACCTGCCGAAGAACGCAAAACATGCTGATATGGGTGACATTTTCCCTGTTGTCACCAAAACTTCATTCATACAACAGACACCGCAATGTTCTTGACTTGTATGCATTTTGCTCGAATATAATATTCACTTTCTTCTGTCGTGTTTGTCGAGATTTCTATCACTGATATCCATTTCTAGTTACATCTCCTCCTCTAGATAACAAAACCTGCCAACTTGCTCAAGGAGATCTCATCAACTTCTGCTTTTCCACTAAAACAGCATTTCTACTCCTTGACAAGCAAGCTACTACTACTCACTCTCACATTCAGACATCAACCTCGCATTCTCCCAACATCAATCAACCCAGCCTCCTCCAATAGGTCCAAAAAGGACAATACCAATTGGCAATACTTATCAAATCGAAAGCCAAACCCAACATCCTCCCCAACCACAACTACATCAATAACTACCACCACCACCACCACCGCAAACCACAATGTGCAAAATCGTCACCATCAAACATATCCCCTGCGGCCACGAGACCCGCGGCCCCATCCAGCCCCGCCCCGTCAAAAGCGGCCAGGGTCGCCAGGCCTGCGCGAATGCGAAGCCGGTGACGCAGGATATCAACGATTGGTGCGCGGACTGTTTGAAGGCCGGGAATGGGTATGGGTATATGTGGTGTGAGAAGAAATCGGTGACTCTGTGAACGATGACTGGTGATTTTTGGTGACTATTTTTGGGAATGGATACTTTTGGGGTAGCTGGGGTTATTTTTCAGGGGTCAGTTGTCGAGGGTCGCTGCAAATTTCGACTTGCGTTCAAGGAAGCTATGATGTATCCAGTGCTTCACATAATCCAGATTTTGCTCTTCTGAACCTTCTCACGGACCGAAGCCCATATGGAACATGTTTACAAATTGAACCTGATATAATACTTATACATAGACAACATCAATCGAATCCCAGTCAAACGGAAAAGGGCAATATACTTTACATTGAGAAAGCAGCAGCACTGCTCCAAAGAAGTCCCCATAGCAGCTCGAGTCCAACGCGCCTCTGAGCCAACAGACTATTGACTAACCCGCCCCGTAACAGGCAACCCTCTTTTCGTAAGCTCCTCCTCGATAACCTTCCATCGACCAACCTCCTTCTCATGATCAATAGGCGTCTGTCTCCTATCGAAGATCTTGACGTTCGGGAGGGCAGCGAATTTGCCCTCGGCGATGAGGATGTCGGCCAATTTGGCAGGTTTGGGTTTGGATGCCTCAGTGAGATATTTCAGGAGGCTGGAGATGGTGGTCATGGAGGGGATTTCGGGGTCGGGAACGCGGTAGCCGGTGAGTTGGCTGGCGCGTTTGAGGAACTAGATGGGTAGTTAGCGAGCTGAAACCTCGTTTCTAGGCAAAATGTATGTATTTACGGCAAACTGGAAGGTCTGGTCTCCAAGGGGCAGAGACAAAAAGTCGGCACTTTCAGGTGTCCGGATCTCCAAGTCCGGAATATCAAGTTCGGCTAACTTGCTGGGTGCAGCGGATTCGGAAACGGCCTCAACAGGCTCGTTCTCGCTCGCACTCTCAGCATTCTCATACACGGGCTCAGCGTCGAATTCGCGGAAGAATTCAAGTAACGCCTCTTTGGCGTTTTCGTCTGGGAAGATCAATGCATCGAGTCCGGGTTCGCTGCCCGGCTTAACCTCGACACGGTTGATGAGTGCAAGCACCCGTTCTTCGTGTTCTAAAATCTCGCAGAGTTTGTCGAGTGGCTTGTTGACGCCCTTCATGATGCAGAGCTCAACGGCGGCCTGGTGGAGCGCGGTAAGGAACTCGTCGCGACTGGTCATTTTGCCTCTGTGAATAAATCTGCAAAATCGTTAGCAATGCCTGACTTAATCATGAAATATGCGTTATCTGCTAAACCAAAGCTCACAAAGCCGCAGTAAGAGGTGAGAAGATACATACGCAGCAAACTGATCCGCAGGCGTCGGCGGATACTCCCACCACTTCCCCGACGTCCCAACATGCTCTAAGCTATCCCACGACGTCGCAGGAATATACTCCGTCGCCTCAGCCGCCGGAACTCCAGCCGCAGTCAACGTCTCCTCAGCAACATATTCCGGCTGCTCCAACTCCGCCTCTCGCTGCACTCCCTCAGCCGCGGCCTTTGCTTCACGCTTCTCCCGCAATCGTTTCTCCAAAAAGCTCTCACCACCGTATGGATCCTTCAGACCAGGCGGATTATCCGTTCCCCAGATCTTGCGTCGCACCTTTTCGCTAAACGGTAAGGGATTGTTGTTGCTATCGGAGGAATTGTGTCGACGGGATTGGAGGCTGAGGAGTGGTTGGGCGGTGCATCGTGGGAGGAATTGGCGTCTGCAGGATGAGCAGACGTAGCGGGCGCTGCTGGCCCGGTAGGGCATCGCTTCCAGGGGCGCGATCAAGCGTGCTCCGGATTGCATTGTTGCTTGCGGATTGCGAGATTCAGAGGTCGATGAAGGAATTTTGTCGGATCGATTTTCTGATGCTCATGCGCCAAGACACGGTCACGTGGCTGGTGGTCTGGGCGTCAAATACGGAGATATCCAGCGACAGAGATGAGAAGATAGATAAGAAAGTAACCTAAATGATAGAAGGTATTGAGGATGAAATTAACGGTTCTGGATGAATATTCTCGCTAGCAGCCAGCCGTTTACTTCCCAATCTACACCGCTGAGCTTATGTATACCCCCCGAAGGAGCTTTACGAAGCACTGCGGTACGTCCTTTGTCCGATGCTATAGAGAAGCATCTCTCTCTCTTTTTCCATGTTGAATGTACATAGCAATCATATAGTTTCTGATCTATGTGCCTCTGGGTATCCATCTATATGCAAATCGTGGCCGGGGCATATATATACAAAAGTAGAAATATCACTTTTACTCCCTGACAAAAACGGAGGCCATTCCCATACCCGTTCCAATACACATGCTCACAACACCAACCCGCTCTCCCTGTCGTTGCAGCTCAGGAAGTAAAGTGGCCAACTGTCTCGCACCGGTCGCACCCAGCGGATGTCCTATGGCGATGGCACCGCCCTTGGGGTTGACTTTGTCCTCGTTGATACCCAGCTTGCGAACGCAGTACAATGCCTGGCTGGCGAAAGCCTCGTTGATCTCCCAGATACCAACGTCAGAGACGTCGAGACCAGTGTGCTTCAGCACCTTGGGGATAGCGACTGCAGGTCCCACGCCCATCTCATCAGGCGTGCATCCAGCGACCTGCGTAGAGACCCATTTCCCAATAATGCTCGACGTCAAACCCAGCTCCGTAGCCGTCGAACGACGCATAAGCAACGTCGCAGCAGCACCATCACTAACCTGCGAACTATTTCCAGCCGTACTCGACCCCGTCTCCGAAAACGCTGGTTTCAACGACGCCAACTTCTCCAACGACACAGTCGGCCGAATGCCATCATCCTTCGTCACCGTAATCTCCTGCGCAGCACCCTCCGGATCATTCGCCGACACCGTCCTCGTCGTCACAGGCACAGTCTCCGCATCAAACAACCCTTCCTTCTGCGCTTTCGCAGCCTTATGATGCGACTGTGCCGAAAACACATCCTGATCATGTCTGTTCACTCCATATCGTGCCGCGACATTCTCCGACGTCAGTCCCATCGGCATAATACAATCTCTCGCATCTTTATTCTCTGACTCTTTGAGCTCAGGCCACAACACCGTCGGTATCGCTCTCGATCCATAATTCCGCGTCATTGACTCCATCCCACCACCTACACCAACGTCAATCGCACCAGACCGGATCGCATGCGCTATCGTCGTGATAGCCGCTAACCCAGAACTACACTGACGATTGATCGTGTGAAACGGTACGGAGGGTGCAAATCCAGCGTGGAGCTGAGCCATACGGCCCGCCTTGGCACCGCCGAGTTCTTGCAGGACGCTGCCGATGCAGACGTCGTCGATGCGGGTAGGGTCGAGATTGGGGTTTGCGGCGAGGGTGGCGCGGAGGACGTGCGAGAGGAGCTCTTCCGGGTAGGCATCTTTGAAACCACCCTTTTTGGCGCGAGTGACGGCAGTGCGGAGTGAGGAGAGAATGACGACGTCGGAGGGGGATTTTTGGAGGATTTGTTTGAGGCCTCGGGGAGCGGAGGTGGTCATGGTGGGCTGGTACTGGGAGAGGAGTGTTCGAGAAGAAGCAGAAGAACGGCCTGCTCACGCGCTGTCACGTAGAAAAGATGAGAGTAATGAAGAAATGAGAGAAACAGAAACAATTCAAGCAAAAAAGACGGTCGACCGCCGGGTTGGCCGTTGTGGCTAAAAGCGTGCCCGGACGCTGTGCTTGCATTTTCGCCGCACCGGCAAAATCAACGGCTAAACACTCTGCCGTTGAAGAGACCCGGGCGATGTAGGGAAGCAGCATAGGTAACTCCGTGAGATCATTATCATCCCAACAAACAATGCTGATATCAACTCATGACCAGTGTAAATCAGTAAGATCAGCTGCAGATGAATATGTGAAGTTGTTTGCAGCCGTCGACCTACGGCAGACTATAAAATACAGTGGCTCAAAATTCGTAATCGACTGGTAATTTTTATTTTCACCGGTAACTTTCAAAATGCAACGCACCACATAAAAGTACAGACTCATTTCATAGGTTGAGAGAATCACGTGAAGTTACTACAGGGTTTAAGTAAGCGCATTACAGCTGGCAAGTGCCAAGGGGCCGCTACAGTTTGACGTAGTCTTGGCATCGCCACACCAAACCTCAGCCTCACCGCCAGAGAATGTGAGAAGGAAACATCAAAAGCTCCATTTCTGCAAGTAATGTCAACTTGCTGAAACTTGTAAGTTAAATGAGATTCAGAAGTATTACCCGGCCGAGTTGTTGAAAAATATATCATATATGCAATGCTGCTGAAAGCGCAGTCGTGTAAAACAATCGAGCAGCATGGAGCGTCTACAGTACAGTATGGGAGGTGCTAGCGTCAAGTCTCTGGCAGAAACAAGAATCAACCTAACCGCCTCGGTGATTGGTACAATGATTAGTACAATTAGTTCAACTTTACTCGAGTTCC
Organism: Aphanoascus verrucosus; assembly: GCA_014839905.1. Taxonomy (NCBI): domain Eukaryota; kingdom Fungi; phylum Ascomycota; class Eurotiomycetes; order Onygenales; family Onygenaceae; genus Aphanoascus; species Aphanoascus verrucosus. Next base: position 1,676 of record JACRYM010000046.1, on the reverse strand, counting down.
TTCTGATCCAGGATTTCAGTAAAGGTTGCCGCAGGCCCGCAGCTTTCTCTTTTCGCTACCAAAGCTCCGAACAGCATATCAAACCACAGAGGGGACAGGAATTTGTAGCAATTTTCTGGTGTTGTCGTGGAGGATATGGGGATAGGGTCGCGCTCGTAGGAGGATGCCTCATCAGCGTGATCAAATGGGTATGCAGCATGGACGACGGAAGGTAGGTGAACGCATCACCATAGGAAGCGCAACATAGCAACACACGGAGGAAGCAACAACGCAAGGAACGTAAACGGTAAGTAGAAGACAATATGGTATTCAATAACTATCGCATAGCTAAGGTGTAAGGTGACATGAAAGTATCATCGCCCTCATCTCCGTCAGATGCTGTATCTGATATCCGACACGAGAACGGAATGGAAAAACTATGGTCCCGAGGCATTGGGGTCCATTTTCGTACGCAGTGAATCTCCTTCGCCGGGTTGGGCTCTATCGATTTATGCTCCTGCTCTAGCATCTTCGGGATTTTTGCGTTAGCTTCCTCGATTCTCGTTTGCTTCCTCTTCTTGCTGACGTTGCTCTGTTAGGTTTCTGCCCCGATGAGGGTTATGAGCTTCATGAAGGTTTCTTGCGTTATGCTCATAGACGCCTTTGCTTCAAGCCGGTGTCGTTTCTCGTGGAAGTCTATGAAGCTCATAGAGATCATTTGGACGGTCGTCCGGTTAGGCGGTTCCTCGACTGGCAGATCGTCGACGGTCGCCCATTGCCTCGAGTTCTTCATGGTGCCCGGGAGGTGTTTGCTGTTTTGATTCAGTCTCGCGGGGATCGTCAGGACGTTGGGTGCAATCATTGTCTTTCTTCGGAAGGTGTTTTCGGTTCTTGCGTCAACATGATCTCTTCGGGCGGTGGTGTTCTGACATGCTGTGCTAATTGCGTTTGGGCTCGGAAGCATCGTACTTGTTCTCTCCTCGAAACCGCGGGTAGTTCGAATGACGGTAACTCTTCTTCGGGCCCTTCGTCTCGGCCTTCGTTCACTGTTTCGACTCAAGACAACAGGTTCGTGTTCATCGGCGCAGGTGTCGAAAAGGGTGGTCTTCTTGATTTGCATCTTGCTCTTTCTGAAGCTGAGTCTGTCGTTCGGTCGCTTCGTGAGGAGATTGATGCCCTTGAATCTGCGTCTGGTTAGGGGCTCATTTGTCTTGTTCGAGGAGTTCGTTTCGTGTATTGTGGATTCGATTTTTAAAGAAAGTCTCGTAATAAAAGTTATTCTTTTTCGGTAGTCCTTTGCTTTCGTAGAATATTCTATTTTCAGGGGATCACTACGGCCATCTTCCATCCTTCGGGAATCCATTGTCTGTTGTTCTTCTCTTCTCCTTCCCTTTCGCCTTCGTCTTCTTCTTCGCTCGATCCTCATTCGCCTGATTCGTCCTCACCTATTTCTTCGATCCTCTTCATACTGCGTGTGACTCGTTGGTTTTCGTTCCCTAATTCTTCGCGATCAGCAACCCTTCCCCCCTCAAAAATTTGCTCCCCTCCACGAATGTGAAATTTCTTGAGCCTATTGCCCGAAACAGTCCCCGTAATCTCTGTGCCGTCTAGTTCCTTGATGCGATAGTACCCTTTTTCTTCGTTTACGCTCGTTATCTGGTATGGCCCTAGCCATCGAAAGCGGAGTTTCTGATTTC